>JAIZPF010000006.1:160685-203231 GCA_020509355.1 Blechomonas ayalai | reverse complement strand
AATCTTCTCCACAAGTAGAGGTGTAAGTGAGAGATAGAGAGAGAGAGAGAAGGAATGTACGACCATGCGTAGACTGTTCTCGCCAAAGCGTGTGTGTGCATCCTCACAGTTCCCTCTCACCCAAATGACTGACAACAGTAGGTGCGGGGCGAGCAGGTGTCGCGCACCTTTCCATCCCACCACGAGATGCCTGCGTATGTCCACGTTCGACATTCTTGCTCAAGCTGCCCACATTTATACCTGTAGTAAAGTTCACCCGTTCAGGGTGAATGCTTTGATGATACATCCGGTACAGACCCCACACAGTGCCTCCGCTCGCCATCACCACTTGTATACCACAAGCGACCCTGCAGGCGAGGCGATGCATACATTCATGGCTCTCCTCAGCGGCCACCCCCCTCCTTCTCCTCACGACAAAAAAGCTGTGCTCTGGGAGATTTACGAAGGAGGGGTGCCGCTCCACTTCCTCCCCCTCCTGCGGACAACGGTTGAGTGGCCCATCTATGTAAGGAGAATCCATCCCATTCCACACACACTCTAGCAAAGGCTGGCTAGAGCCCACAACTCCCATTTCTCATCGCACACGCACCCCCGCCTTACTTGCACCGGGGTGCGCCTCTGTGACCGTGGCGAGCCGAAGAGTCTCTCGCCTCAACGTCGGCGCTCCGCCTCTTCCTTCTCCTCTGGGTCGACCGGCACGCCGTCCAAACGGGTAAGCTTGGTCAGCCGCTGCAGCATCATATACCGGTATTCCTGATTGCTGGAGGCACTGTTGCTGATTGGGTTATTAATAAACAGAACGTCCACCAAATCTGGGCACTGGTTGGCTAGCCGGTCGATTTCCGTCCAGCTGTTGATGAGGTTGTTGCTCATGTACAGGACCTTCAGGTTCTTCAGCTTGTCAAGGCCCGTAAGCTTATCGATCTTATTGTAGGATATCCACAGCTGCTCGAGCTGCGGGATGTCGAGCTGCTCAATCTTGCGAATGCTGTTGCGCCCGAGAGACAAGATGCGCAACTTCTTCAGCTCCTTGAGGCCGGGCCCAATTTTCTCAATCGCGTTGGTGCTCAATCCTAAGTGAACGCATTCCTTAAGCTGAGCTATTTCTTTATCCATCTTGACTATCGGTGGTAGCATGCCTATAAGCAGCACCTTGGGTTCCATCGCGGCGACCACCTTTGGCACATTCTCGTGCTCAGATTCCGGAACGTCTTCCAGACGCCGTCGGTACTCAGCGGCCTCAAATCTGGCGATAGCCTCCTTCAACGTCGTGGCGCTGGACATGGATGCGGGTGCGGCTCTCTCTCCCTTGGGCTTACTTCTTGAAGAGTGACTGATAAATTTAAAAAGACAGATAAGAAATGGAAAAAAAAAACGGCCAGCTCATATCATCAGCAATAGCCTGGAGGACAGCCGTAGACGTCATGCACAGGTGCATACACACACACATGGCCCTGCCCTTCTCCACATCGTACATCAAGCCAATTCCCTGAAATGGTCGGTCTCTTCTGTGCCTGCACAGCATGAGGTCTTGCGAGGAACGCCATCGCTTCACACCGCGCGGACCTGCAGTTACATGGCCGTTTTAGGCGCTCAGTCCCCGACGCTCACGGGATGAGGAGTAAGGATAGTAATGACAGTCAAACAACGGGCACATGCCACCCATCGCCGGCAGAGATCCGTAGCCACTCACGGTGCCATGGTGCAGCAGCAGAGGGCCCTCTTTCGTATCACTCCACCGCCAAAATGACCTTTGCGTTGAGGACGTGCACACTCCACGGTGGGTGTCTTTGCGTGGATCGATCGAACCGACCGAGTACGGTCACCTCCGGTACGGGTGCGAGAAACCACGACTGGTTACACCCAGCCGTGAGGGGGTTGACCGGACGACGTAGTGAGGCTGCAGTGGACACGATCTGTAACAAGCGCTGCACTTCCTGCTGCTGGTGCTCCTCGGACAAAGACTCTTCGGCTGTCAGGTTATGTGCATTGGGGCCCGACTGTGCTAGACCAGACTGCTCGTGAGTGGTGGGAGAATCCGCGTGGCAGATCGGTGGCATGATATCCTTGACCTTACAAAAGCCAATAAAGGGTGCAGGGTAACAGGCGCACACCACCACAGTGGGCGATCTGAACGAGCCAACCGTTGCCACGGACGTAAAGGGACCTCCGAGTGGCACTCGGGGGTAGCGCTTCCATCCCACCTTTGGCGAGCGAAACAGGTGCGATGCGGACCAGGAAGGAGGTACAGATACATTCACCACGTTGCTCACTTCATCCGGCACAGAGGAGCTGCCACTGTGCACTACCTTGCTGGATGGGACGTAAGCTGTCTCGCCAGCCTTTTGTGCCACACCACGAGACGCTGCATCACTGATCAGGGAGGAGTGCTCCGCAGTGGACATGCTGGCGGTTTCGTCGAGCTCGGACAGTGGAATGTATAGCATGGCCGTTTCCGGCGCATCTTCCTTGGCGCAGCCACCAAAGTAACATAGACAGCTCCCCAAGCTGGGAAGTCGCAGCACGGCTAGAGCCCCAAACGCTCGAGGCTCGGGTAGCAGCGGCCCGCGAGCCCACCACCGCCGTGATCGAGGGCAGAACACCCACACCGACGTCTCAGCTAGATTGGTAGTGCAAAGAGAGTTGAGTAAAGAATTGCTTCTTGTGAGCCCAGGAAGCACTCGTCCGCCGCGTTGGTTACCTTCATCATCTAGAGAAATCGTGGGCACGCTTTCGCTAGAGTGAGTGGGGGCTTGTGTTACCGGTACGTGCAACCCTTCTTGCGTGGCATCGTCCAAGGCCTCTGCTCCTCTTTGTTGATAGTGTGGAGCTAAGGCGGCAGCTGTGCCCATGCGTCGCTGAGCCCCCCCAACTAGAAAAATATGGTTCTTGTGCACGACAACAGCGGCTCCACACCTCTTTCCCGGCATCTGGTCTGGCTCCGCGGAAACCCTCTCCTCTCGTTCGTTGCTGGACACAGTCAGAGTAGCCTGGTGCAACGAAGTTACAGGTGCCGACCACCGCCGGCGGTCCCATGCGTGATTAGCAACGTCAAATATCTCATAAGTGGACAGCGCCTCGCCTTGTTGATTGTAGCCGCCGAAAACAAATATGCGCCCGGCGTGTGCCACGGCGCACGCCGCCGAGCGTTTCTGCTGCAGAGAGGGAATAATAGACCAATGCTCTGTGAGAGGGCAGTACACGTAGCAGGAACCCAGTACGATACCTTCGCCAGATTCACCCCCAAATAGATAGAACAGCCGATTGTACTGGACCACTGCTGCCTGTGTGAGTGTAGGAATGCTGCTCGACAACAGCCCCGGTGTGACAACGCTGCCGTGCTGCAGCTTCTCCTCTTCAATAGCTTGTTTCACAATCCGGCGCACATTGACCCATGGAAGCGAGCGTGTGTCTTGCGTACGCACGTCTACTGTAAGGAAAGCTGCCGTATTGATGGCATCGCCAACAGTGCCTTGGGCATCTGTCTCAGGCCGGCTCCTTACATCCAAGGAAGCACGCTTCAGAGCTCTCGGAAAGAAGAAGATCCCCTTCACGGGGTCAATCAAGTGCACGCCATGCACCTGCCGAAGACGAAAACCAAAACTAGAGGGTGCACATAAAGCGCGGCGCCATGTCTGACACGATGCCATCACCCCGGTGGAGAGAGTGGTGTAGTCCAGCCAGGAAAATATTTGAACTACGATGTCCGCCGGCAACCCACCAAATGTGCAGCTGTAACGGGTAAGAAGGTACCGCACAAACTCATCGGGCGTAAGTCGCAGTGCGGATGCCGCAGAAGACAGGCGATGTTCTACATCACTGGAGAGCTGCAGTGCAGAAGACATGCAGACGGTACGAAACAGCAGATGACAAGGAGAAAATACGCAACGCCGAGTGCGGCTCTTTTCCTTTACTTACCGGAGTACTAACTGTGAGATAGCTCGTCTGAGAGCTCCCCCCCCTCGAAGGCCAAAGTTGGTGCCCTGAGAGGGCAGCCTATGCCGCCTTGTGGGTAGCCCAGCCAACCACCTCCTTTCGTCAGTCCGTTGTGGACAACAGAGGCGATGAAGAACAGTATGAATAGATTGTACCTATTCTCTTGCCAAGCTTCACTATGGTCTGTAGCCAAAAACAGGCCCGGACGATCTCTAAATGACGTCAGTCTTCGCGCGCTCGTTGCGACTGAGAGAACACGAAAGACAAGGAAATAAGGAAACACAAGCACAAGAAGGGAGAATACAATAGAGAGGAAGGGAAAGAGTGATGGGGGCAGGGGGAGGGGGACGTGACCGTATCAGCAGAAAACGGGTTCATGTCACTACGGACCACAAGCCATACTACTTGCGGTAGACTCTTTTGCCAGTCTTGTTTTCTTGAACCCCGAGGATGCAAAATCAACTGACTGTTCTCCAACCCATGTAGCACACACC
Organism: Blechomonas ayalai; assembly: GCA_020509355.1. Taxonomy (NCBI): domain Eukaryota; phylum Euglenozoa; class Kinetoplastea; order Trypanosomatida; family Trypanosomatidae; genus Blechomonas; species Blechomonas ayalai. Next base: position 198,801 of record JAIZPF010000006.1, on the reverse strand, counting down.
CCAGTAGATGTGTGTGCAGCTCCAGAGCTCACATGTTTGAACGAATAGGAAGGACAGAAGCAGAATTGGTCTACCACAGGAGCGTCTGCAGTGGATGTCAGAGATGTGGTTGAGCGTCTGTGTAGAGCACGATCAGTGACGGCACATCTACGCTAGCACACACGTGCAGCAGCGAGTGTCCTCACCGTCTGCAGGCATGAAAGGGGACAATCAAAGTGCACAAAATTCATACAACAGCTCACAGGTGAATAGTGTAGCATCACGTAAAGAAAAAAAAGAAAATACCCTCAAACTGGTGGGGCAGAATGAAAGCACCCGCCAAGTAGCGGCCTCTACCGTAAGGACTATGGACACGTCCCCATTGCTTCTTCTCTAGATGCTTTCCTTGTTAAACACATGACACATCAGACACCTCTGTATGGACAACAAATAGCACGCACTCACACCCCAGTAATGAATAAATATTCATAATCGTACTTATAATCTGAACATCCGGTACGCAAGATTAACTCCGTCGCCTCACACGCTGTTTGGTCACTGGTGTGAGTGGCTGTCGACGAGTGACGCTGCGTTTGCGTTTGTTGGCACAGGAGACCTTCTCACCTTCCCTATCACCCCCAGGCCCTCTTACCTCCGAAAGCGGAGCAGTGATCAAGTGCTCTGCGCTGGCTGGCTGTCCTGTCGTCGGGCTAATATTGTCTTTGGCAGCGGACGTTTCGTAGCACGGACTCCCACCATCCAGCGAGGCCGAATGGGAGATGCTCTCCAGCCTGCTATGCGGAGCACACGCTCCTGTTGCAGCTTCGTCTGTGGGAAGCGCCACTTGTAACGTCTGTGTAGAACCAGTGGTTGGTGCAACTGGCGATGAGGTCGATTGGGTAGGCTCTGCTCCAATGCTGCCGTGGATGGCGCGTGTACAGCGAGAAGGGCGACAGGGAATGGTTTCATATGCCGGCGTGGACAGGCTTTCACCCTTCCCTTCACCGGCCCCCGTCGCCGTTGTGATATTATTTTCTCCTGCTACCAGCGGTATATGGGAAGATAGTTCGGTGTGTGTGATGAAATCAATGACCTCCGGTAGGCGCATTGAAAGTCGTAACTCTCTCGCACTTATGCCCAGCTTGGGCACTACATGCTGCTCCAACAGAAAGAGATTCTCCGTCCACCGATTCGCTGCCTCAAGCGCAGACGCAACCCCCTCCCTTATTCCTTGAACGAAGGACGGATCACAAAAGACAAGTTGCTGCAAGCGCGCCTGCAGGGTATTCCTCAGCTGCAGCAGCGAATGTTGTGCTGCTTTTCCCTCACGCTCAGCTTCCTCTGTACCAATTTCCTCCCGGCGCACTCTTATACGGGCTTCCAGTTCGCCTTCCTCTGCGCATAACTTCTTTAATTCCACTGACAGCTGATCGGCGGAAAGAGCGGCGTACCGCGCCATCGGCGGGTTTCTCCCACAGGTGCGACTCTTCAGAGACATGTGCTTTTCGCCGCCGCCTGGATTGTCCCCTGTGCTGTTCCGTTGCGTGGAGGTGGATGGAAAGCGCCAAAAGACAACGTGCACGCCAATCTTTTCCTGCTGCACACGATCTTCCGAAGCGAGCACATCCAGGCACTCTTCAACGCTCTGACAGATGACTCCTGTCGCACGGGGGAGGAGCGCCATGAGCTCCTTTAGGGTAAAGGGCGAAGGGTGTTGGATGAGCCACTGCTCCACCCGGAGCAGCTTCTCCTCGATGGAAAGACCTTTCCTTCTGCATGTAGCCTTCATCTACAACTGCACTCGTGAATGCCCTTCGTCCAATACCCCCCGTTTGGTGAACAGGATGGGAAAGAACAAGAAAGAAAGAGAGGGATTTCAGAAAAAAACACGCGGCATACATATGAAACAAAGTTGGATGACGAGGCGGCGCAAGGACCGCTGCGCAGGAAGAGGAGCCGCTTATCCACAAGGGGGTCGCACAGACATCGTGCGTGTCTATCCCGGGGCCCTACAGGGACTTACCACCACTTTCGATGAACTCTCCCAACAAAACAAATAAGGGCAGCATCAAGACAACAACGTCAACCCTTAAAAGAATTCGCCTTTCAGCACCATCAAGTGGCCTAATTTACATCGATGTATTTCTTTTTCGGCGTGCATTTCACCTGCCCATGCTGCACACTGCTGCTTCAATTGTTGCTCTGGGTGAGGCGTGTGATGGATGTGTGCGTCTGTTTCCGAAGCCCGCAACGGATCCGACAGCAGTAACTATCGAGCAGAAGGGGTGCTGGGCAACAGGGACTACCATGACATCCCCCCTTTTTCCCCTGCAAATAATTACGAGGTTCGATGGATGGAGGAGAAAGATCTATGGTACCCCTCGCTGCCTGCAGAGGTGCTGGGTAGGGTTCCTGCTGTCGCCGCGAACACAGATGTACTCAACCGCCCGTCTCTGGGGCCCGCAAGAACCGAGCCGCCTTTGCTTCCTTCCTGGCCCCAGCACCCATCGGGTAAGCCCTTTTTCCGCTGATATTGCGTTCGCTGTGCGCTTGAGGCTGATGCGGGGTAGCTCGCAGGATACGCAGTGACGGAAGACCCTGAAGGGTACACCTTCTCCATGCCCCTGACCGATGGTGGTGGCATGCCTGTCCCTTCACCTAAGTACGCGCTTAGGGTGCCTGCCTGCTTGGAGGGCTGCCCCATTGAGGTGGCTCCCTGATGCCTTTCCTCCCTTCCATGCTGCATAGTCTTCTGACGCTGGTGCTGCCGAAGGGTCGCTATGACTTTTCGAGCCTTTAGCGTGCTGTGCGGTTGCGTCACGGACACGTTCCTCGAGCATAACTGCTGCAGTTCTTTTGTGCGCTGCTGCGAGAGGAACAAATTAGAGCGCTGTACTGGCGCCAATCCAGATGGCTTCTGTCGTCGCCGAATGCAGGTGGAGTTGCCGTCCATCAGCATGTCCATCGCGGAAAAAGCATGAGAATGAAGGTGAGTGAGTTGCGCTGTGTCAACAGCCTGGGTTGCCATGGGCCCTGTGAGACGGTTCATGTCGGCCCAAGCAACTCCCGTACTGCCTGTGGTGGCTTCTCGGTTGCCTGTTTCGAGTCGCAAGTGTAGGAGCGAGTACACCACCAGACGCATTGCCTCTCGCCACTGAGGAAGCTTCTGAACGGCCGCACTGGACTGCCGGGATGGCGAAACACATGTTGCCGACAGGCCGGTGGTGCAAAGTGACGGGCTCCAGGGCTTTTGTACGACCTGCCGCGTTGCTGACAGGCGTGAGGTCATCGAGGAGCCTATGTCTGTCTGTTCGGGTAAGACCGTGCCATCCAAGCACTGCAGAAGACTTTGGGATGAGATCACACTAGGGGCAATGCATGCGAGATTGCTCGACTGCACCGTTGGCTCTCGTCGTCCATACTTCTCCGATAGAGAACAATCCAAAGTCGTGGTCCCCCGCAGTGGTCGAGGCCTTAGCGAAGGCATTTGAATAAATCCACAGGTGCCGATGTCTCTGGGGGAGGATAGCGGTTCTGGGAATGTGCGAGTCGCCTGACTGGGTGCGGCGGAGGTCGACCTGAGACCCTTGTTTGCCTCCGTGTAGTAAGGAGGGGAGAGCGCTGAGGACTCTGAGAGGGAGAGGTTGCCTGCCAACTTGGCGTCCCTATCGCCAGAACGCACCGGGATAGCGGAACTGCCGTCATGGTGAAGGGGACGCAGCACGCCCTTCCCTGACGCGCGCGCTACATGAGAGACATGACTACTCAGGGGGGGTTTTCCTCTACTGTCCCCCAGAGGGGGTGAGGGACCTGGTGTGTTCCCGGTAGTCTGACATTGCTGAGCCTCAGACACCGAGCCTACCAGGGGGGGAGAGGCCGAGTCCTGGTGCTCGGTAAAAAGAAATTCGTCAAAGTCTGTCAGCCGTTGCTGCAGAAGAGCCTCCACATCGGCATCGGTAGCTCCCGCAGCGCCTTTCTGTAGCATCACTTCCACCATTGTGTCCAAGGCCCGTTGAAGATCGATGTCCTGCAGCTTTTCTTCGACCTTTCCTTGCACATAGGCATCCGCTGAAACGTGCGCACGAAACAGTGGATGTGAAAAGAGAGGGAACGAGTGACGCCCGATAGTGACCTGCTCCACCACATCCCTGCGGTTGTATGTAGTAGACGACATACCTGCTTTTTGTGGGTGATCCTGCGCTACCCCGATCACTCGGCCATTTTGCAAATGCATAGAGAGAGAGAGAGGAAGAAGGGAACTAGTCGGACAGAGACGGCGCGAACTACATTCAACTGGGTGAGAATTCCCCGAGGCGAGGGGATCCGCCGCCCCACATGCTTGCTGCTTCAGAAACCTCTCTCCCACATCCCAAAAGCTTAACAGTGCTGGTAACCGCACAACAAAGTGTGAGCCGACCATTCCCCCGCTCGGGTGGCCTGAGATACCCTGGTGGAAGAATTTCACCATTGAGGAGAAGCGCATTGACGCAATGACACATCCATGGATAGGTAACGACCGACGACCCCCTTTGCGCTGCCTCTTGCGATGGTGTTACAACCGTCCCTGAGGACCACCACTGTAGGCAGCTCACAGACCAGAGGGATGGCCTACAGTCCAGGGCTCACTCCTCAAGCGTTTTGCCCGTGCATGTATGTGTGTTTGATAATGCCCTGGCCCCTAGCCCCATTCCCCAGCGGCTCCACCTCCTTCATGACACACGGTGGCCTTATTCAGTCCGAGTCACTATCGCTTACGAACGAATCCTCGCTACTCTCCTCCTGCTTGCGCTTGCGCTTCGTTCCTGCCTTTTTGGCACGTGCCGCGGGCGCCTTCTTCGTTGCAGCAGCTTTGACCGCCGGCTTCTTCGCTGGAGCACGCTTCCGTGTGGCCGGCGCCGCTGCCACGATCGCCGCCCCGGATGCCAAACCCTCCTGAGAATCGTCCTCTTCGTTCTCCTCGAGGGAACCAATGGTTCCTTTATCGATGCGCGTGAGTGTGCCCTTCGTAAAGCTTTGTAGGCGATGCGTCTTGTTAAACTCCCTGGTGAAGGCCGTCTTGACCGCTGTCGGAATGTCCGTTGCAGTGCCCGCCGGTGCACCTGTACTGTTGAGAGAGGACATGTGCTTGTAGTGACCTAGCGCCTGAATAAAATCCCAGTCGTCGCGCATGATGCCATACTGGTCCATAACCGATATCACTCCAGCAATACCGTCTTTGCCCTTTTCGCACAAGGGTAGCGTGAGTGGCCGCTCCCACCCGAGAGGTATATAATCGAGCGCGACGTCTTCCTGGTTGCCGCTGATCCCCTTTCTCGGGTTGATGGCTTGCATGGCCAGACATCGTAGCAACCGCTTGTTCTTCGTCGTGGTGGAGTTGTGCCCCAGCCAACTGGGGAATTTCACAGGCCGCTGGCGATCAAAGAAGACCTGCTGCCCGGTGAGGAAGGACTCGTACTTCCCACGTGTGTATATGCATGGGGCAATGCTAGACAGCAACACATGCACACGTGAGACGGACCAGTTCTGCTCCAGATACATCATGCGCTGCGTTCTATCAGAGCTTGAGATGCAACGGGCGGCTTTGGCCACTGCATCCATCCAGTCTCGTCCATCCGCAGCCGGATTGTAGTGCAGATAGTTCTCTTGAACGAACATGTCGATCAGGTCCGCGTTGTAGTAGCACGCTTGCATCTCCTCAATGCTATGGCGCTCCCCACGGGAGGTGCCTTGAAGGAGGAAGTACTCTGCGGCATCAAACAGGCCAGCGTCAGCGTTCTTACTTGACTGGATGGCACACGCGGCGAGTTGTCTCTGCTCGAGGGATGAACGGTTAAGGCACCACACCTGCAAATTGGATAACATGCTGCGTATGTCGCTCCCGGAGCGCTTGATAATATCCTGCAGTAGGGCCTTAGAGAGCTGCACCCCCTCGCGTGCTAAAACACGGTCGCAAAGGTAGTTGGCCACGATATTACACGGTGGGCGGGTGAACCGAAGGTCCTCGACGTGGTTCATTAGGGAGCGCAGTTTGGGATGCCACCGATCGTTGCAGGTGCACAAAATCGGAATGGCGGTCACCTTGATCATCTCAATCACTTCACCGACGCCCCCAATGTCACAGCCATCTACCTCGTCCATGAGAAGAAGCATACGCGTGTAGGCGTGGGCACCGGCGGAGAAGGTTCGATTGTTGACCACATTCGACACGTTCTCGTGAAGGGACTTTCGGCTTCGAAAATCGCTGGCGTTGTACTCCACCACCGTCCACCCAAGCTCTCTCGCCACGGCGTAGACGGTAGTCGTCTTGCCTACCCCGGGTGGCCCAGAGAGCAGTACGGCACGGGGCTTCTTGGGATCCCCTGTTCCGACTGGCTCGAAGGCCTCGACCCAAGCCTTTAGCTTGTTTGCGCACACAGGGTAGCACATCTGAGCGATACTGAGAGGCTTGTACTTGTCTGCCCAGAGTTGACTCCTTTCAGCTTTTCCATCAGCGGAGAGCGGAGTGGACACAGCCGCCATTGTGTCGGTGAGTGAAAATGCCGGCACAACACGTGCTTCTATTGCCCCCCTGAAGGAACCAAAAAAAAAAAAGGCTCGGACCTCTGTACGTATACGTTATGCGTACGTATTAGTATTCCCCCACGGGAGAGCAGATAGAGGTTCCTGCTGGTGTGATCAAGGGTTTCCCTGCTAATGTACTATAGCGATCTATAAGCCGCTGCGGTCGCGATACGACACCGACCCCCCCCCCAAATAAAAAAAACGAAGGGCCCTTTCTTTGTAACCGAGAGGGCCTCCATTTCGGTCCCAAAATAGCGATGAGGGTGAGAATGAGATGAAAATAATAATAATAGTATGCAGCAGTCACATGTACACGCTGAAAGGGGGAGGGATGGGACATGCCATCTGTCCAAGTGGAGTATGTACACGGGTGGTAGAGTTTCCACTCGATCGACCTTGCAACACCCCTTTCTCCCCTCCCCCCCCTCGGGACGGGGGCATGACACCAGGATAACAAACTACTAACTCGGAGCGCTGCTTAGCCCTATCGGGCTTGTATAACGGCTGTTCGAAGCGCACACCTCCGTCACATGCGCTCAAGACCAGAAAAAGAAAGAACATCCCCTCTAACACCTTACCTCTACTCTTGACTTACTGCAAAACAACAACAGAACGAAAGGGTTGTATGAGAACGCCAGAACATATCTTCAGTTCTTCTTCGTCCATGCGTTCATAAATATATCAGGTATGACTGATATTCCTTTCTCTTCTTCATCTCGCCGGTAACAGATAACACAACCCAAATGACCCACTGATGAGCTTCACAACTGGCGAAGAGAACTTATCGATCCAGACATACAATGCCAAATCGCTCGGCATTACTACGCGCATGATTGGGATCCACATACGCTCCACGGGGACTGCTCGTGCTGAAGGTTTCTTCTTGACGAGGGCCTGGATGGCAGGCGATGGCCACGGAGGTGGATCGTCTCGAGAGTGCTGGTTGCCGCTGCTGATGAGGGTGATAACGGGAGGAGGGTGAAAAGCTCCCTCCTCTCCCCGACAAACCCCTCGTTGCTTTGCGTCGGCTATCCTGCTTATTCGGGTGCCCGCTGCCCGCTCGATGCTGAGGTGGCGAAATCTGTTTTCCCAGCAGTGGCCCGGGCGGTTCCGCTCGTGCCCTCGGAGGAATGCGCGTAGGCGGTGCGCTACCAGACGCTGACTGTGTCTCTGTTAAGCGCGAAACAGGAGAGGCGTGATGAGGTGGAGTACTGCTCACCAGCGGGGGTGGAACCCTGCGATTGCGGGCTGCCACCGTACCAGAGCTACCAGACTTCCACACCAGCTGCTGCACTGCACTGGGCTCTTCGTGTGATCCTGGTGACGAGGATGGCAAACGGGGAAACACACTTGGCCCCGACAATGATGCCACGCATCCTCTCACTCCGGTCTGCGGGCCTAGAAGGGAGGTCGCTGGCCTAGCGGTAGGGAGAAGAGAACCGTACAACAGTCCGTGTGTCGTCCCCGCCACTGACGCCAACCCAGCGCTAGCACTTCGCTGACCAGCCGTTGCTGCACCCAGCACGGAGGGTGGATAAGGTGCAGCACCGACGGAGTTCCTGCGGATTAGGCCGGCTGCTGGAGCCCCAGGGGTGGGGATTTGACTGCTTCGGCGGCCTGGAGAGATGGCGCCGCCCTGATGAGAAGCATCGCGTGGACCCCGAAGCCCCGGACTACCGCCACTAGCGCCCCAACCAACACCTCTACCTCGCTTTGGCATGGGTGATGTCTGCAGCTGCCCGTCGATGGCAGCTTGCGAAAGTTCTAGTTGCAGTCGCTGTCCGGGCATGGCGCTGTGTGGGCCATAGATGGACCCCGCCGTGCCCCGCCCCCGCCCCCGACCACCCTGAGGCACGGGTCTGATCATTGTGTGTTGACGGAGTGATCCTTTACCTCCTCGGACACCCTCGCCCCAGTTGGGTCTAAAGTAGTCCGAGTGCAGAGTTGAGGAGTAGGAGTAACTGTAAGAATACGTGCTATCACTAGAGTCGTCTGCAGCGTGTGTGCTACTGGCGCGCTGATGGCGACGGTTGGTCCTCGGGCCATCAACTCTGCTCTTCAAGCATTCAGACGCCCCCTTCCGTGAGCGACCCTTCCTCGCTGTTTTCCTTTCACGCTGTATTCTAGATCGCTCGCGTACGACACCTCCCCGTCCCTCTGGAGAGGAGTACGCTGGCTTGTGTGTGAGCAGTTGGGCCGTAGGCGACGCGCCCGAGTCACTGTGGTTGCTGTGTGGCACACTGCCGCCATTAGCCATGCACAGCATGATGCTACCACGGTTCTCTGGTGTCCTTTCCCTCACCGAGTCGGATATATCTTCGCCTTCGTCCCGTGGTGCGTGTGTTGTACTCACGCGAGGGGATTCTGTAAAAGTTGTGTCATCCTCGGCCTGCGGCGGTAGCATAGAGAAGGAGTGCGTTCTTTCCTGGCGAAAAGGTGACGCGGTTCTGGTGTTTGGTGTCTGAGTGATCCGTTCCGCTTTCTCTTTTGTGCCGAGAACTTGGATGTGAGGGTGGGTGCCACTACCTCTGCGGCTCGCAGACACTCGACAACCATCCTCCTCGTCGAGCGACTCTAGGCAATTGGCTCTGTTTCCCTCGTCCGTGACCCCGGAATCATTCGCCGTCACCCCGTGCTTCTGGCCACGTGTAGCATCTCTTGCAACGGTATTCCGTGTGCTGGGCATCACTGCCTCAGGGTTATTCCGCCGGTGCTGCTCACGCTCGATGATACGCGGGGGCACGCTGAAGTAGCTGTTCTGATCCTCTTCTTCGTCCATAAACCCTCTATCAAAGGCATCCTCCTCCCCCTCTTCCTTCCCGTAGCTGGTGTCGGCTTCCTCTGTGGTGGCGGTGGAGGAGAACGGGTCATCCGCGGCGCCGGAGGTGCGATGGCTGCGGTGGGACCTCGTCGCACGCAGCGAGCGGCTGGGGGAGGTGAACGCCGGGGCTCGAAGAGCGGTGCTGTGCGCTGGTGTGGCTGTGAACGGGGGAACCGCATCCGGTGATTCTCTACCAGATGATACCTGTGGCGACATAAACGGCCCTCGTGGTGCACACCCAGTGGAGTAGGTTGGCGTATGGAGAGGTGCGGCGCCTCCGCTGACGTCCTCGCCTTGCCAGACGTCTTCATAGTGTGAGAGTGCTGACTGCTGGTGCGGGGGTGGTGGGGGTATCCTGCGGGGGCTGCGCCGAGAGCCATTTGAATGGCGGTTGTAGGGCTGCTGCTGCGACGTTGGGGAAGCCAATGTGTGGGTGATGTAGTAGTTGTTGTTGACCGTCACAGGGCTTCCTGTACGGGAGTTGATTTGTTCGGCCTGCAACCGAGCGAGCTGCTCCGGTTCGAGATGCCCCAAAATATTCTTGTTGGCGTTGCCTGTCTTGGCGCACAGCTCTGACAACTCACGGTAGCTGCGCAATAGCTGCAGCTGGCGTGCGATGCGCGATTGCGGCAGGTTTTCCAGCATGTCGGGTGGTGCTTGGTGGCGAGAGGTAAACACGGATGATACAGCTGTGCCTGCATCCAGCCGGCCTCGTGTAGGCGAGGGACTGTCTGGTGCCGGGGGCATCATTGGGCCCCCAACAGACAGTCCACAGTCAGCATGAATACCCGCCGTTGCGGATGAGGTGATACTGCCGCCCTGGTCATCACCCAGGTGTCCGGACTCTTTCCTGCTCCGAGGATCACCATGTGCGATCGTCGTGCCTCTACCCTGCGAGGCAGACTTCAAGGGAAGCGTTTGTGACACGCTGTGATGACTGACACCGCTGCCACTGCTAGCTGACCCCACACCTGCCCGCGCAGCAGCCTTACGTGGGAGGAGGGGTGACACCTGCGGTGGCGGTGGCGGTGGCCGCCGTCGATCAAAAGAGGAGAGATGCTTCATAACAGGTGCGAGATGCCGATAGTGATCCTGCTCCATGTTATCCAGGACGGTGCCAATATCATTGGCTTCTAAGAGCTGCCGTACAAGTTCGTCCTCATCTCCCATAGACGGTTTCCGTTGCTGCCGCCGCTGTGATGATGCGTGCATGAAGCACGAACGTCCACCCCTTCGGCCCGGGGGAAAAAGGACAATGAGTTCCTTCTTTTTTTTCTTTCCTGGTGGAAGCAAAGCAAGCGATCTGTAGAGCGATCGTTAAATACAGGGGCTGTTTCCCGTTACGGACGCTCCTGAGTGCGCCTAGCAAACCAAAGGACTTCCGCAAAAAGAGACTACCAACCCTGACACGAGCAAAGGGACGCAAACCTAGATCAAAAAAAATAAAAGAAATAAATGTGTTCAGTGGTCGAGTCATACATGCATGTGAGTGAGTGTGTGTGTGTTTTGGTATGTGACAAGGGTTTCAGGGGCGTCTGTTGCTCGAGGGCAGGTATTTCCTCAGCCGCAGAAATGGCATGGGCCACAGAAAGACGTCCTTCGGCCGCAGCGCTCATACAGCTCGGGGTCAGCAGCAGCAAAAGTCCCCTGACCGAATTAATCGCTTTCCTCCACGACCCAAACTGCCACCCGCTTCGTGAGGCAAGTGCAGCGATCTATGCACGCAAGAATGCGCAGGAGTCTCCATGATGTCAGGAACTGTCTACACGAAAAATGGTCTATCTTCCTCCACCCCAGGATTTCCCTGCGTACCTCAGATGCTCATGAATCTATGTGTATTCTGATCTCCACAGCAGTCAGAACCAGAACGGCATCGGACCGTTCAAACAGGGCATGCGCCATCTACGTCTGAAATGTTGAGAAATGGAAACAGCAACGAGCTGCTCTACAGTGCCTTGGACAGTAGCCATGTAGTAAATGCACGGAGCGTGCTGGTATCCACGAGTGACGACGCCTTCGCTGCGTCCAGAACTGCTACCACGTACGCAAGTGAGCAGGAGACACCGCCCAGTGAAGGCAGGGGTAGGGCATGAAATAGAAGAACAGACGGGCCTTCACGCAGCACCGAAAATATGGTCCGGGCGAAGGGGACCAGCATTACGTTCGATCGGTGCGTACTGCTGAGGAAGGGAGGCGCTGCCGTCTTGCCACGACGCCCATGCGAGCTCCGGGCGCGAGAGAGCCTGGCGCTCATGAGAAGCAAGTGCTCTATTTGTGCAGCGTAGGCCATTTCACACGGATCATCGTTTACCTCATCGGTTAGCAAATATGCCAGAGCATGGTGGGGCGAACCGGACGTTGCCGGGAATGGTTGAAGAGCCCTTTCCAAATGCTCCCGACGTCCCTCGATGGATAACATGCAGGTATCGCGCACCTTCACTGTCGCGCAGGGATACAGCGACCGGTGGAGTAGGCGTAGCCTTATCACTTTCTGTAGTACCTGCCCCGATGCCGTGCGAAGCAGCGAAAGCGGTGACCGACTTTCCAATGTGAGCGCAAGGGCGTTCTGCAGAATGGTCGTCGACATTTGAGGAGACTCGAATGCGGTCAGTAGCATCTCCTGCACACCGGAGAGAATATGAGAGAGCGGTGCGCCCGTAAAAGGTGTGGAGGTGGCTTCCAGTACAATCGCCACAGTCCAACCTGTGCGAACGTGCAAGGCGCAGCACAGCGCAGAGGGGGCGTGTAGACGGCGATCTTCCTCTTGTCCCACAGGTGACACATATCCGTGGGTGGTGCACTGCCCTTGCAGAAGACGGCTTTGCCGTCGTGACAGCATGGCGAAACACCGTAGAGTGATGTGCGCTGCTCGTGTAGCGGAGTTGCAAAAGCAACCCTCATCCCCACCTTGCCTCTCGGGATCCGACCTGTGGGCGTCTACCGCGTCCAAGAAAACGCCTAGTGCCGCGGGCAGAAGGTGCTCGTCGAAGGCTTCATTCGTATCGCTGGCATACAGCGGCAGACCGCGATACCACACCGCTGATGCTGTCGGGATAAAGCGCTTTTCATTGCCCCGCATGGAATTGGATGGGAGTGTACCTTGCAGGGAGGCCGCGGCGGTACTGCTCGTTGCAACTCGCAGCATTTGGTGTAGCCGGCGTGTCAGGGGGTGCCCCCACTGCAGGGAAGAGGGCCGTCCTCGGCAAAGGCGCCGAAGTGCACATCGAATTTCATTCCAGTCCTGCGGGAAGCTATGCATCTTCTGGAGGGTACGGCCTAAAACTTCCATTCGCTCCTGTATTGCTTCCTGCACGGCGGTTGCATTCTCCTTGAGTCTGGCATCCAAGGGAAAGTATGTGGGCACAGACGGGACGGAGGCGGTATCAACAGGTACAGCATAGCCACGGATGGCCGTCGAGAGCAGAAGGGCGGCCGCAGCCTCGCCCATCAGTAGCCATAGTGTTGGGGGAATCGTAATGGTCGCAACATATCGCCCTTCCTCTAGTGGGAACACAGCGTATTGTCGATCACCGCTGGCAGACTCCATGAAAGCACCTGAGCAACAACCTGTATGGCTTCCCTCCACAACCTGCGATGGGCAGCGCGAGAGCACTGCGCCAGCGTGCTCTACTTCGCACAGGTAGCTCGCTGTTGCGTAGTGCAGCCGGTGCAGGAGGTCTCCTTCTGTAGAACGTGCACACGTAGCAAGAGCCGCCGAGGTGGCCTGTGGTTTGACGCCTGTCGGGTCATCCCCTCCACACGGCGGAGGTACCTCACCTGATCTGGCGTGTACCGGATGCTGAAGGTCGACGGCAGCATGCAGGAAAACCTGCGCTTCTCTAGGACAGTCATCACGCCAGCTCTCCACTCTATTCAAGGGAAAAAGCAGTAGCCGAAGCGACTCAGGCATGTAGTTCCCCTACCAATGTACGTGCGTATGTGTATGCGTCCGTGAACTACCATCACGATTAGCGAAACAGCAAGAGTAATACAATGCCCAATACGAAAAAGGAGCCCGACAGGCGATTCTCAGCAGAAACACCCAATCAGCACGTCGGCGACGGAGAACGCCATAAAAGCAAATCGGCCTAATCTCCTGCAGAGGTTCCTTCCGTAAACAGGGAAGGACGGGCTGCTCACATGATATCGTGAAAGGAAGAGCCCCCCAAAGAGAAAAAAAAACAGTTCGATGAGCGCCACCGCGCTTAGCGAGGAAGTCACGTGCAACACAACCATCGGTACATTCCGAGGCTGATCCAGCCTCCTCTACACAGAACCGGCCACGCACACCCGACGACACTGTGTATAAATAAATAATAAAGGGAGTATGTGGGCAGGTCTGCTGGCAACCGGCAGAATATCCCCAGTACTCCCTCCCCTTGTGAGAACCCGAGAGGTGTCCGGTGTAGGGACTCGTGGAAATACCGAGAAGCAGGCAAAGGGTGCTTCACCAGACCTTGTATAGCACGATACAGCTAATGAGTCACCAGCTCACCGTTATCTTGGCCGTTCATTCATTTAGAACACATCGACGCCACCAGCAAGATCTCCCTCCTCCAGGGTCTGAATGACGGCGTCGATGGATTCGTGTTCAACGCAGAGCTGCTCGAGCCGAGAGGGATTCAAGCGACACCGAGACCCACCCGCGTCCCCTGACGAGCCGTCTACAAGGCGCTGAAAACGTGTGGCTTGCTTCTCCGTCACGACCTCCGAAAAGTAGTGCTGCAGCATTTCAGTAGCGCTTGCCGCATCCATCTCACCCATGTGCAACTGGAAAGTCGTTACACCTGGACTCAGCAAACGTGGATCTATGTGCTCCCTGTGGTTGGCGGTCATGACGACCACCTGCCCAGAAGGGGTCGGGATGCCGTTGAGCGCGCGAAGGAGCCCTTCGACATTCAGCTTATCCGCATTAAATTTCTTCTGCAAACCAAGCAGAAAGTGCTCCATGTTATTCCCCTCGCTGCCCTCACTTTCCTTGTCTGACGGCAATTGGGAGCCTCTCTGGGATACACTTCTCGGACTCGTCGTGCCAGAGCCCTTTCGTATCAGGGGCTCCTTTGTTGATGACTGACGCAGTCCCTTCATTCCCATCGCGTCCACATCCTCGAGCAGATAAATAACCTCCTCCGGTTTGAGCACCACGTGCTTGTGGCTCTTCCAGTTGGTGGAAAACGGCTTGCTCTCCTCTTCCTCAAGCTCGTCATAATTGGTATGGAGAACCTCCTCCCCTTCACACTCCACCGTAGTCTCTGCCATCCAACTACGTAGCCCCGTGTTGGTCTCGATGTTGGCGAGAGGAAGTGCAACGATGTGGCGTCCCAACCGTCGCGCCATGGCTTTTACGAGTGAGGTTTTGCCAGTCCCCGGTGGACCATACAGAAGAACAGTCAGCTTACAAGTTACCCCAGGGATATCAAACTTTCCCTTCCTCTGCGTGAAGTCCTCCAGCAGCGTCATTACACGATTCTTCTGAGGGAAAAAGAGTGTGTTAAAACATTTGCCGCCTTCCATCAATAGGGGATAGCGCCGCACAACGAGTCGGTGGCCTACCACCGGTTCATCGCAAAAGTTCACAACATCGTCGACCTCACCGTCATTCTGACGCTTCACCAGCACTTCCGCCTCAACCTCACTTCTTGCAGGATGGAAAAGAAATTGCTTCGCCGCCATACCCATACGGGTCTCCTGTATATACCAAAGACGGGCCTGGGAGACGAACGCTTCGATGCGATCCGACGGCACCACTGACGGCCTCGAGTCGTCCCCTTTCGTTCCTCCTGCCATTCTATGTCGTCGCCAGGTGTTCCACATACGCAGCTCTTCCACCGGCCGCAGCGCGCGACACTGAAAAATTATCTGCCTCCCAATCATCGCCTCTTGTTCCGGCTTGCCGCCATCACTGTTGGAGTTCTTTTCATCCATGTCCTGCGCGCCATCCGCGGGAGTATGCGCATTAGTGAGTAAGTCGGCAAAGATCTGACTGTCAAAGACGTGGTCCTTGGGTTGATGCGAAGGCGCTCTCTCTCGGGTGGCGGTGGCATTCACGTAGCGTACGAGCAAGCCCGGCTCCACCTCCAGCGGGGCGTTCAGCGACGGCACAATGGAGAGGAGGTACTCTGTCTGCAAAAGCCGCGGGAGATCCTGGAGCCTTCCCTTGGCCCCTTCGTCGTTGTGGGTCAACAGCGCTGCTTCCGAAGAGGCCGATTTACTGTCATTGGCACGGGGCATGGCGGCGTAACGAAAGGAGGCGTGCCGAATGGCACTTGGCCTCAAGGTACACTTGAAGAAGTCTTCGTTGCCACCCTCCGGTTTCATTGTGGGACCCTGTTCTTCAGCTGCAGCACACGCGCACAGGTGCCCAATGTAGTGCAAGATAATTTCAACTAGAGCTTCATTGTCGATTATTCGGTGGACGGACGCGCTCTCGTTCCCGTCCTTGCGCTGTGCCTGCGCTTCCGCCACTTGCCGATGCAAAAGATATCGTAATATCACCTTTCGCACCGCATCTGGCCAGGTTTTGCTAAAGAAGTGATACAATGCGTTATATATCACCGGGACAAGAGCAGCCAGAACAAGCGAGATCAGCACATTTTCAGAATACACGGCCTCCACTGTATGGAGGGACGGGATGAAGGCCTCCATTTTGAAGCCCGAACCTGTGCCAGGGTTATCCTCCAATCCCGCAGATGTAAAAGAGAAACAAAATGCTGAGATATTCCGGTGTACGTGCCCCTTTGCTAATGTATAGGAAGCAGCTATCACCCGGCTTAAATAACGGTGCCTGTTGCCAAGGCAGATTTTTGCTCAGCGCACTCCTTCCTACGTGCTGTAAACGATAATGATCGAGAAGAGAGCGAGGGCCGGAGGGGGCATTTACTCGTATGGGGTGCTCCTCCGACAACTGCAGCAGGCCCCCCCCAAAAAATAAAATAAAACAGCACAGCGCGCACATGAAGGGCCTACTACCCTCACGCCCTCACAGTCGGAGATCAAGCGGAAGCCCCCATATTATTCGTATAGGTACTTTAATTCGTGAACAAACATGCCGGGCCGCCCCGCCGTTACCCGTGCTCGCTACCCTCACGATGGGCTAGGGGGAAAAGGATGATGCTCGCTGGCGCACGGCCGGCAGGAAGACCTGCCCTACCAGTAAGGGAAATGCTACTGTCACTTCGCAGTATACCTTCACCGATTTCCCGTCTAGCCGTATCTTCCCCCACGACACTGCTTCATCGGGTCGTGCGCCAGCGTCCGATCCGTCAAACTCTTGCCCGTTGCTGATAATAATGGTGTAGTCAGCGCCATTGCGCATGAGATTGGCGTTACAGACGTGGTGCTTCACCACGCCCCCGCCACAGATGATCATGCCCGTGCGCTTACTGAGCATAGCAAGCTTGTTAAGGGAGTGAATGTCACGCACAAGGTCCATCTGAAGCAGACGGGAGGGATGTGCATGGGCTGCACCCAACACGTGGTGCATAACATCTCCATCTGAAATGGAGGGGGAGTAGATCGGCACCTTGCGACGGGCGGCCCAATAAAGCACCGTTGACTGCGCTCGGGCTAACCCTTCCGCGTGGTGGTCAGCGACGGCCACGCCAGTGTTTTCTCCCGACGTCGCCTGCTGTAGTTCCGTGAGTGCGGCTTCCATAATGGACGGCAACATCCACCCAGCCAGCGCCCACAACTCGCTTGGCGTGATTGCCCACGAGCAGACGTCGGCGTACTGCGCGGGTGCTGGCTTAGAAGTGGCTTCCGCCTTTAGAGCAGCCTGCCGCGCTACTAACCGTTCCACTAGCAATCGCATGACAGTGTCATACAGACCATGTCTCGCTATCCTGGCGCTGTCTTTTGCCGTTGCGCAGTCATCCCCATACGACACGTTACCAAATCGACCCCCACCACAGGCCGCTTTCTGCGGCTGTGGCGTGCCGCTCGTGACGTCCCTGCTGGAGGCGGCCTCACCAGCATAAGTACAAAGCTGGTAATCCTCACACGCACGGCGGATATCATGCTCCATCCCTCCGCCACTCACTACGATGGCCCCTAAAAAGCTGTAAAAGGATGACGACTCCTCCGCCGCGTCTTCACTGTCCGAATTCCACTGTGGGGGAGCGCTCTCCAGATGAGTAATACTTTTGCGTACTTCTTCCAGATCATGCTGCACGTGGCTGCGACAATCCAAGTGGGTATCACTGTCATCGTTCTTCTGACCGTCCTTTGGCATAATTCCTTCTTGTACCAAGAAACGTACCGTTTCCCTACAACCGGTACCGAACAAGTTGGCGACCATGCCAAGAAACAGTGTTGGATACACCTGATCCTGCGCCTCAGGGGTTTCCGGCTGACCGTCGCCTGCTAAGCAGGGGATTTCAGTCGCCCCCCCATTGTTAATATTCCACACTCGAGAAGGCGCCTGCTGACGAAGCATCTCCTCCGCAATACTGCATGCGAGTCCAAAATTGGTGGCCTGAAACCCGATGGTGCTGTAGGTATTGAGAACACCATGGACATCGTGAAAACCGCCTGTGGGTCCTCCCACGACGGGAAGCTGTCCTTCGTCCGTGCTGAAGCTAGAGGACACAAAAACGGAGGACTGGGCAGCATCCGCCATTTACTCGCAGGCGCCACATGAGCAGGCCCTCCGCCACTGATAGTGGTCGGGTACGAGAGGGTCAACTGGCGGTGAATGCTCAAGCGCGCGAAACAGGAGTACAATCGCGCCACGAGATGTGCGACGTGACGGCAAGCTTTGGACTGAAGAGGAGGAAAAGGAGCACAAGTTATTGTGAGCGTATTTTGTTTATCACATCCGTGTCACACACAGAGCGAGAGAGAGAGGGAGAAGAAGAAATTAGTCCCGGAGAAGTACAGACAGTCTACTTGCCGGCACGAGCGTAGTGCGGTGTGCACTGACCCAGACACCTAGGGTATCTATATCCACCCACCCCACCACGTTACTGGGGGCTAGGGTTTTCTGGAGTACGGGCCAGCGTCGGGATGTGCTCCACTCAAGAGGTACCTTCCCTTACCCGTCTTCATCGGAGGAGCTTGGTGATACCTGTAGCGGGGATTCGTATGGCTGTGAGTCACCGATGCTCAATGTCTTTCTACGGGTACGGTTCCCCGATTGGGATGGGCCCGCACCTGCGAGTACCCGCTCTGCCTCACGTACCTTGCGGTGACTCACCTCAATAAAGAGCTGCAGCTCCGGACTCGTGACCACTACTGACGGCACCTGGGCTTGGCAGACACGACGTGCTGCCTTGGCCAACACATTGTCGCTCTGCTTCGATGGGGAGGATGCTACTACTGCGTGAGGTGAGCCCTCTTTGCATTGCGCATCGCTTGATCTGTGGGCAATCCATGCCTGCAGTCCGGCACCTGCAACGTGCCGTGGTGGATGGGAAGCATGTGCGGTCGATGGAATCGAATCGGCTGAGTCAGCTTCTGGGGACCACAGTGCCCTGTTTGAAGAGCGCGCACGACGCTGATGCTGTCGCTCAGAGGCAGCGGCTGCGTCCAGGGTGTGCGAGGCTCTTGTATGTGTCTCACGCAGAAGGCTTGCCCGGGTTGGTCGGGCCATCGTCACTTTTCGTGGACAGACGGACTCGGATCGATGGGGTTGAGGTGCTGGACCCGAGCTGGATGGGAGGATGTGCCGCTCGCACTCCTTGCGCCGGCATATACTTGCATGTGTCGCGTTCATGTAGCGCTGACACCTCTCGCAGCTTGGGGAATGGGCAGGTTGCTGCCTCCTCGATGACGTGGACACATGATGGGTGGAGGGTCGCCGGGAAGTGCCCGGGGTGCTCCGCAGGTGCGCCGCTCCGCGTCCCTCACCTGTAGGTTCCGCCACTGAGGACAGATTTGAAGAAATGGAGTCTATTATGCCATGTAGCGCAGCATCAGTGGAGGCAACCGTCACATGCTTTGATGTGCTACGCACCAATCCAGAAGGAAGATCGGACCCGAGACGGCTTTCAGGCGGCTGCCGCACAGCGGCGATGTGACGCTCACAGGAAGAAGCAGACCCAACTTCCAAGTGGCTGGCCGAATTTCCGTTTGTCCTCACCACACTATGCACGCGGGGACCAGCGGTGGCCCCGTATTCACGTTCTAGTGTATTTGTTAACTCGCTCAGTGCATAGTCACGAATGCGATCGTGATGTAACCTGGCGTGCAGGGCGGCGTGAAGACTAATGTTCTCCTGCATGGAGCTCACCATGAACTGCACGTGCTCCATAATGGTGGCCTCTGGAACGTCGTGCAGCACACAATCATCGATGAAGTCCATGACGATGGAGCGCGTGCGTGGCGGGAGCGATGAATGGGGGTTCATCTGTCGTGAGATGCCCATATCTACCGTTGAGTCCTCCTTACAGTCCGACCCATCAATGAGCACACTGTTCTCAATCTTGCAGAAGTCCCTGAGCTGTGGACTTGGCAGCGTGGCGGGTGAAGAGCGACTCAGAGCAGTGGGCCCACTCGTTTGAAGCCCGTGGGGGATGCTCTTCGTGGGGCTTGACCGTGCCATCATGCCGCCGCCTGTGCCCTGGGAGGAATGACCTCCCCATCGAAGGGAAGGCACCGTGGACTTGCCATCCCGCAACAGAGGGGAACTGCGTGTGGCCACCTGTATGGGTCTCCCGTAGGCGGGTGAGGGAGGGCCCGCAGACAGTTGATCCAGAAGAGCGGCCCGGTATGCCCGAGGAGAGAAGCCCACCTGCATGCGCCGTACGGAGGGGTGAGCCTGTGGTAGATAGGGAGAAACTGAAGTAATAGCGAGCGCCTGAATGTGTAGCTTCCAATACGCGGCGCCTCCTCAAAAACGTTCGCCAGCGCACACCTGCACACGTCTGACGTGCTGGCCTCCTGCTGTGATGAGCCTTAGATGCCTATGAGCGTCCAGTTATGGAAAGAGCGATGAATGCTTCGGTAGAAAAACAGTTAGACTTCAGGTCGGGTGGAAGGCTGCACTAGCACAAAGCTGGGTGGGGATGCCATCCCACAAACCGCCGCAAGAGTGGGCTTCACAAAAATCATTTTTTTTTCAAGGTCAGCAACGCGCTTGCAACTCTCTGCACTCTCATACCACCTGCAACACTAAAAAGGGACGATTATTTGCGGCAACATGGTGGCCTGTATCGTGAGCACGCGAAAAGTCGGCCATCCGCCCCCCATGCGTTCCTGTGACATCATGATCAAGCACCCACCTCCCAGCGGACCCCCCCGTCCTCCTCTTTCCCATCAACCGCGAGATTCACACAAGGCCCTTGGAGTGAATAGACTCTCGAATGGAGAGGGCCTGCTTCAGAATGGCCCCCGCATCGATTCGTGGCAAGTGTCGCAATCGGTTTAAAATCTCCTCCTTGTCACACTCGATAAGGTCCTCGGTCATTTCCTCGAGGATGGCCAAACACACGTACGGGTGCAGCGAGAAGCCAAGATGCTCCCAAAGGTCTGCTAGGTAATAATCCCAAACCCGCAGTAAATCTTCGTCACATAGGTGACCGGCAAGAAGGGTTTCCAGCATCCCGGGCACCCACTCCAGTGTTGTGATGCCAGTCACGAAGAAGTGCTGGTACAATGTCGTGTTTACAGCGCGGAAGAGTCGGAGGAAGTTGCCGCAGTGTGTCTGCAGGCATCGGCTGTCTTGCAAGGGGTTACCATAATGCTTCAACACATGGTATACAGAGGAGACACAGAAGAATATATCACGCGCCTGATGGAGAGCGGACCCGAAAGACAACGCCAAGGCGAGAAAGATTTGCACTTCGTCTGGCGATGCACTGCAGTGCTCCATCTGAATGGCGCCCAACGCGGTCTCCATCGTCTTCCAACACTGTGCATTGCTCCGGTAAGGTTCTCGGTGGCGAACGGAGGTAAACGCCTTTTCCCACGCTGTATGACTATCTAACGAGCCTTGAGTCCCACACCTCACGGCATTCGCGGAAGTGCTCTCTGCACGCGTAATGAGTCCAGAGGTACTCCAACCCATCTGGCGCAAGCTCCGCAACGTAATGG
Organism: Blechomonas ayalai; assembly: GCA_020509355.1. Taxonomy (NCBI): domain Eukaryota; phylum Euglenozoa; class Kinetoplastea; order Trypanosomatida; family Trypanosomatidae; genus Blechomonas; species Blechomonas ayalai. The sequence continues at coordinate 177,410 of JAIZPF010000006.1, read as the reverse complement.
AGCTCTTGTTCTCCCCCCGTTCGCCCCCACCCGCTTTAGCCATGTGGTACTGCGCAAAGGATGATGTCATCAGATCAAAGTCCTTCTCTTGGATTCGCTCCAGTGACATCTCACGCGACTTATCCGTCAGCGCCACCCCGAGCAAGTAGCAATACACAATTCCACGATACTTTGATGGGATGCCCAGTCGGGAGGCCTCTCGAAGCTTGCTGATGTCCAAGGCCACCTCAGCATCGAGGAGTTCCTCAAATACGAGTGCCACAGAATTCGCACGGATGAGTGCCCCATCCGTAGGGTTGGTGGACATCCGGTTTAGCATTAATGGATCACTACGAGCACCGGCATCCACCGTTATAGTTCCTTGCTCCCCTTGGAAAAGGCAGCTGTGACTGAGGGATCGCGTAACCGAAAGAAAATAAAGGTGGCGCGTGCCTTCCGCAGACCCTGTGCTCTATCGGCAGGAACCTCGGCGAGGATTCTTTTTTTTTTTTCCTAGCGCCCTTCTTCCCAGATGGCTTCTGGCACCATTCTAAGACGGGTAGTAAGGAGATGGGAACAAAACACAGGACATTGCCATCCAAGACACAGCAACCACACACACATAATTAACCCACGTTATCCGTATGGATCAGCCTCAGGGAGGGAAGCACTGTGATGTTGCAGCACTCAACACTGATCCCTCCCCCCCCTATTCTGGCACACTGTACATGTGCGTGTACCGGCTGTAGTAACGTTATGTTTCATTTAAGTACTCCCCCCCCCCATTCAAACCAGGAGCAATGCAGAGCGCTTTCTTCATCTAACTCCCGCGGGAAGTGCGGGACCCATCCTGCCAGTAAAACGGATGGCTTCATGCTTGATTTTCAAGGGAAGAGAGAGAGAGAGCATAAATGGAAGCCACCGGTGCAGACACGCATACCCCCAGAAGCATCCACACCTTCCGAAGGAGCGTCGTCCCGTACGTGCCTGGAAGGAGCCTTGCAAGAAACCATTCTCAGCGCGCTTCGCCAGGTGTCTCGGTCGCTCCACCCTACCTCTCGCATCTGATCTGAGAGGGTAACAGAGACCAGCATCGAGTACAAAAAGGCGAACGATGCGGGCGTGTTACATTGTCCAGGGAGTGACTACACCAACACTCCTTAAAGACAGGTGTGACGATGTATCGGTGCTCTTCTGTTCGCACGTTCTCGAGCGCACTTCATCTCGCGAGTTGGGCAGCCAGAAGATTTCGTCATGAAATACGTCCCATGCTGAGATAAAGACGTCTCCCATCGGTGATGCAGTTAACCCATTCTGTGAGGTGTCACTGTGCCGTTCTCCTTAATTGGCCGTGGGTGAGTCGTGCTCTAAACACCAACCGGTCCCTGTTATGTTTTCTTTACGCGCTTGCGTGTCGCTCAGAGTACTTGCGCTTAAAGGTAGACTCTGGGAGCTGCCACACGCGTTCCTTGACCGCCAATGTCACTTCCTCGTGAAAAAATTTCTTACTGTCCTCCAGCAGCGCCTCCTTCTCCTTTCCCAAAGAGATACCTGTGCCTCCGTAATAATGGTCCGCCAGGATCTGCTTCTCCGAGGACGACGCCAGCAGTGCGAAGACAGAAATCACGACCGCCGAAGAGTAGATGGGCCACAAACGAGCGTTGACCCACTCCCACGCGGTCTTGGCGACCATCACGGCCATTCCCACCGGCTTCATGAATCGCTTGTCCTCCAGATACTCCATTGCCCGGAATATACTGCGAGATAAAAGGTCGCTATTCCTAAGTTAACCTACTAGTTCGTCAGGCACTCATGGCCATCACACGCAAGAAAACGCAAGGGACCAATCACGTACGCGTAAAAAAGGTCAAGTAACACACCCACACGGTCTTAGTCATCTGTACGTGACCCAAACACGGTATTTGGTTAGCGTGATAGCGCGTCGGCATGAATGGAGGACGCTTTGAGAGGGTAGCCCGAGGGGGCCATGCGTCTCTCTGATAAGCAAGATGCACCCTTCAGTGGAAAAGAAGGGCTACCTTGCGTCCTTCCGGGTGCCAAGAGATGTCGCACCAGAAACCCTTCCATGTGTGATGGAGAACAACATTATGATGTCTGTCGCACGCCCCCACCGACGGATCCGACTACTACACATCGTACAGGTCAACTACCACGAACTTGTCATGCGTTGCCACAACACAAAACTCTCGTGCCTTGCTGGTGCTAACGAGCAGGCGTCCTGCTGTCGACACTCCCTTCATGTCAAGGATGGCATTAGCATTTCCATTTGAGGGACCGCCCGCCTCACCATGGACAGTCTCATCCTCTTCGTCATCCTCATCGACCTCGATTACGTTACCGTCATCGTCTACCACCGCCATCACGAAACCGCCCTCCGAGGGATGCGGTTTATCGCTTCCCTCAGCGACACTGCCCTTTTGCCACAGAAGGATGTGGCGCCCTCTCTTTACTTGCCCGTACCACACCAGCAGCATAGGCACGTCGCCTACGCAGCTTTTCAAAGGTGCCATGTTCACGGCAACAGTGGAGATAACATCAGGAGCGTGTGCGGTTTGACCCCATGCCATACCTGCAGGAAGCGAATAGACACATAAACAAGGAGAACTCATCGGTGTGACGGGGAGATCCGGCCGCACAGCCGCATGCAGCTCCATTATGTATGGATCACACGCTCTGGCGACCTCCTGCGCGGGAAGCACGACCGACGCCCCATCAACGATGATGCCATCCAATCCATGCTCCTTTGTCAAAGGGAATACACAGGCCGCCACCTGCTCCGCACCACGACCACATAGGCCGCTCTGCAGCAGCTCCTGTAGCTCTTCTTCGCTGACCCTTGCAGTCTCGTCGTCGTTCGCCACCAGTGCCGTACTTCGGTTCGACATTATGCGATGCAGGGAGCGGAGTAGTGTGGGTTGGAGCACAATGCTCAGTGGCTCGGTAGTGCAAGGTGCGCGTCCCTCGCCACCCCCAGCGTTGCTTCCATTTATAGGGGCTGGCGACCCCTCCAGTTGCGCAGCCTGCTGAAGTACCCAACGAATGAGGTCGCTTTCATTTCCAGCCTCTTGCTGAATACACTGAAGAAAGGTTTCGCATCGCCGACGCATGCCACCGAGAATATGCGCGAGCCGGCGCTGATGCTGTGTACGCTGATCCCCCAATGCGCCTACACCACCTTGGGACGCTAACGGTACAGACGACTCTACCGCTGATGCAGCCGTGAGCGAGGGCGACGCTGTTTGGGCAATGCTCAGTGCGACGTCATAGCAGCGGTAGCAAATGCTGTACACATCGCGGGCGATACGAGAAAGTGTCTCCGTGAGCATTTCCAAGCAATCCAACAGGGCGTCCTTGCGAAGCGATCCGTAGTAGTCGTAGAGAGCCTCTTGGTCGGGTCGGGCGACGTCCTCCATGAGCGCGTCACGAAGAAGTGTGGCCTTCTCCGGCAACTGGAGCTTTGGGCGTACACTGTAATGCATCAGCCGGTGCCACTGACGCTGTGCTTTCGTGAGGCACATCTGTGCGGTACGGCAGTGCTCAGCAACACAGCACATGGCAACCGTATAGGGTTCCACGACGTACATCAACGTGACGCCCAGATTCAGCCTGATGACGCTCTGTATCCCATGCTTGTCCTTGCTGGTAGAAAGGGTAAGATGGGCGTAGTGGTGGAAGCTTGCGTGAGGGGAGGAACCGGTATCCCTGGACTGCCGCTTTAGGAATACGAGAGGAAGCTCACTCGCTGCCGACCCTTTCACTGTCTTTCGTTGTGGAACAGTTCCAAACATGTCTATGCGTCCGTTACCATCCATCGATGTGACGGGCGGGAGGTGTATTCTTATTACGTGCACCTCCTGCAGCCCTCCCAAGACAAAGCTCAGATTACCGCAACCGCCCAGGACGAACAGCACGGCGACCGATTGGTTCCTCTCTCCCGACGACAGGTGTTGCTCGAGCTCTTGCAGCACTGCTGTAGAAATACTGGTGCGCAGGGGGAGACAGCGGGACGTATAGGCAGAGCATAGCTGTCGCTCTGGAGAGGGAATGAGCTCCCACGAGCAGGCAGCCACGGGCCCCGCCTCGATCGACAGTGTCAACTTCACGGGTCGACGTCTTAAGGGTTCACTTGCGTCGTCGCCCGCGGCCTTGTCCACATCGACCGCGTCTATAATTTCCACGGTTTGGCTTTGCACTGGCTCATCCTCTAGCATGCTGTGCCCCGTAGTGTCGTCTTTGCCATCAGAGCGCAGTGTGCTCGCGGGCACGAACTGTCTCACCAGGTCGCCTGCCTCCACGTCAAGCAGCAGTACACATCCGTCCGGAAGCGTCACTGTGAATAGCCTACCTGAAGGGGACCAACAGCCTTGTACGGCCGCAGGACGGCTGCCTGGTTCCTTGGGAAGGCAAAGAGGCAGGGTAGCCACAACGGTGGGGGATGTGGATCGATAGATCACTACGGCACTACGCGTGACAATAGCAAACAGGTTCATGTTGTGACATGCAGAGACCAGGAGAATGGGCTCCGCGGCCGACTTGGTGTGTAAGACTTTCATCGCACTTGACGGCCTGCAAAGGGTGGGAGATGCCAGTAAAAGGGCGCATTTTCCCGCGTATGTGGACACATTCCAGCAAAAGTGATGCCCAGCGAAGAAGAGAAGAGGGATAGGAAGACCGGCAGCGTGTAGATCAATGGTCACCATCGCGCTATTAGCGAAAGCGTGAAAGCACAGATGGCGCTGGAGGAGAACACCTCATCGGTAGACCTAGACTGCAGTTATTTAGGCACGCAGGAGCTCCCGCTGCAACGCCTGCATTGTAGAGGGTGAAGGAAAAAAAATCCCCGCGAAGTATCGTCGAGCGGTGATGTCGAGCGGACCGGGAGGGTCACCCAAACCCGATCAAGACGTTCCGCGCACCTTTGGCTTCCATTTCGTCCATATGCCAGTGCACTCCATCAGACAGGTCGTCTTCTCCATCTCAAGCTTCTTGGCCATGCCTGATCCAAAGAAAAATCGTGTTAGCCGTACTGCTTCCTCCGTACTGGAAAAGTTGTAATCCGTCCGCACCCAGTGCCGTGTAAAACCATGCGTTTCCTCCAGTCGCTGCGCCAGCGTATTTTTACGGGAAGGAATCTCAGCGCCATTGCCCAGCGTCTCGATGATGACCACCGCCGCATCAGAGGAGGAGTTGTCCAGAAGGTCGTACAGATGATGAATGACCGTGTCGACCGCAGTGAACCACCGCTCTCCGCCCCACTGAAGACGCATCACGTAGGAAAGCGACCACGCACACACGGCAAGATGACAGGAACGGTGTCCAGTTGCAGAGAGAAAGCCGGCCTGAATGAACTGGAACGGGCACGGACGCACGCACAACGAGAGCACATTAGGAGAGGACAAGGACACTGCAGAGGGGTCGGTGAGCAAGGTTGCGGAGCGCTTGGCGGTGCAGCTGGCCTCCGCCACAAGCTCCACCCCGTCGTGGTGGCCAGCTACTGCCGCACTCCGGGCGATGTTCACCAAGCTCCTCTCAAGCATCGACCGCTCGTTATCGTACCCGTAGATAGCAGCGGTTGCCTTGTGCTGAGCGAGCATCACACCGATTCGACCGGTTCCACAACCAAAATCCGCCACGCGCAGAAAGGCACCATTGTTGCCTCCCTCATCGCAGTGCCCACCGTGCGAGGCGACAATGCGACCCACAACATCTGTAAGCAGATGGTCTTTCAGTGCCACACAGCAATGCCGCTTCATAAAGTGATCGTAGGCATTCGGAAAGCGTCGGTACATCTCCAGTGTGCCCACCTTGAACGCGGGCACCTCCTTTGACTCCTCCTCGTCCGACGAGGCTGGGGGGGATGCGATACCCTGGCTGGTAGCCTCCCTGCACCGGTGCTTATCCCACACACGGCGCACTTCCTTCTGCAGCCGACTGGTTAACAAGGCTGTGGCCAATGGAATGGTACTGAAATCCGAATCGTCCATGGGTGCAGTGGCGGAGATGGGGGAGGAAAGGCTGCCCCGATCGTCTGTGCGTCTTCGCTTGATCCCGTCCTGCACACTTGGTGGAGGGGAGGGCATTGCAATGTGCTAATTCCCGCACGTTAGCCAACGCCAACAGGCAGCCTTGCTTTGTGGTTGCGCCACCTCCCTCTACACCGTTTGTGGGGAAGACGTACCGATATACTCAACCGTCCCTCCTCCTCCCTGCAGAAAGGACAGTGGCAACCACACAAAAGCATTGACGAAAGGGAGGCAAATCATACTTTTGGGATGTCGTAAATAGTGTCAGAGCCCCTCACGATCACCGGCTGCCTCGCAAGCAGACGGACCGACACATTACGTTTCCGAACACGTGCTGAGATGTAACTCCTTCATGTGCGTCTTCCGACAGGAACCGTAACTCAACCAGCAACCGATAATTTCTCTGCATCTGTTTGTTAGTTCTCTATCATCCGCCCCAATAGCATCTATCACGCGGAACGAAAGTACCGTCAACGCCCACCATTTATCTATCTGTCCTCTACAATCATTACAGGCGCACACACACCACCCTGGTGGTGCCGGCACCACCTCACCGTGGTGCAAGGACCAAGTGCCCCTTCGCGGGGGAAGCCAAGCGCCAGCACTACTCCCGGTCCCAACGGACTGGGGGTGGTGGCTATCGGAGAACGGGCAAAACTTCTCACCGGCTCTTTGGTGTCAACGTAGATCGAAGAGAGTTCGCCTGCATGTGCAGACGTGCCACACACCCGCTACCGAGAGCTAGCCCAAGGACCGCTGCAAGTCACAGGCGGGGGAGGAGGATACTCAGGCGGACGTACGATATTCCCGCATGCGACTTCCCAGAGGAAGAATGGAGGTAGCAGGGTGTGCCATGTGCAGGATAAAGGCACACTGGAGACAAAAAAACAAACAGGCAAATGCATAGCCGTCGAACAAGGGGGTTACCGCATCCGGTAGAGGAGTGTACGCTGCTTTCGCCATTCCAACTCCTCGCGCTTCACCATTGCGTACAGGGCCCGGTCAACCAACTTGGTATCAAACCCCATGCGCGCCATTTCTGAGAGAAGCCTGTTGTGTTCCACTGTAGCGCCCAGTGCGACGCGGCGCCGGAGGGCTTCCTCGATGCGGAGAATGAGTTCACTCTGGGCCTCCGTCAAGGTGGGGTCTGCCAAGCCACTTTTGATTGCATCTACCGTAGACACCTTAAACAGACGAATCGCCTCCTCTGCATCGCTACGGCTGGCGAGAACATCCAAGCGCATGCGTGCAATGGACTCTGTGATACGAACCAAACTCTCCAGTTGGCGGGCAGTGATTTGGATAATCGGCGTCTGCACCTTTGTGTTGTCGGAACTGGCGGAGGACAGCACCTCCAGCGTCTGCCGATGCGCGTCGCGGCGTACCTGGACGTAAAAGTCCAGCAGAACGGACATGGCCTCCTCGGAGATGAGAGGGTGACAGGTCGCGCGTGCGTAGGACACGTACTTGGTAAAAAAGCTGCGCTCCACACCCGACTGGGCAACCCCAGCACCAGCACCAACCCTACCGGTGCCCTTGTGTAGAGCCACAACGTGTAGTGCGAGACGGTTGTCGGTCTCCGGATTGCGGGGGTCGACCACCTTAAAGATCAAGTCAAAGCGCGACAGAATAGAGCTTTGAAAGTCCATCTGATCCTCGTTGGAGCGAAGTGGATCATAGCTGCCTAATGTGGGGTTTGCAGCCGCTAGTACGGAGGTGCGGCTGTTCAGCATCGTGGTCAGGTTTGCCTTGGCAATAGATATGGTTTGCTGTTCCATTGCCTCATGGATGGCTACCTGGTCTTGCTCACGCATCTTGTCGAACTCGTCGATACACACCACGCCGCCATCAGCCAGCACCATCGAGCCAGCTTCCAGTACAAAATCTCCGTTGCCATTCGAGATGACAGAGGCGGTAAGCCCAGCGGCACTGCTTCCCTTCCCTGAGGTATAGATCCCAATCGGAGCCACTTTTTCCGTGAACTTCAGCAGCTGCGACTTGGCGGTGGACGGGTCACCAATAAACAGCACGTTCATATCACCACGAAGGTAGTTATTGCCGTGCCGCTTACGTGTACCACCAAAGAGAAGGCACACGATGGCCCGCTTCTGGTCGGTGAGACCAAAGATGGCCGGGTCGATGCTCTGCGTCAGCTGCTCGTACACGCTCCCACTCTTGGCAAAAGTCTTGAACGAGGCTTCCTCCTCCGGTTGCCAAGCTGTTGCCGAGCGTGAACGAACGCGCGACGAGAAGTTTTGATTGATGCTCGTAATCGTAGCGTCGGCATCCGTGGCGGAGATGTACATGAGACCTACGCAGCGAAGATACTGCGCACGCAGCCCCGCCTCGCCCCGACCTGCTTTCCGCGCCCCTTTCTTTCCCTCCATACTACCTCGCCTTTCCTGAACTGAAACAATGCCAGCCACCTGGATGCGGGATCCAGGGCTGACACGGTCGACCAGGTAGCGGTCCACGACGATGGTCAGGTGACGCGGGAGTTCGCCTGTGGGGACATCCTCGGGCAGCTCTTGCAGCTTAATGACCTGCTGGTCTTCGCATTCTGACTCCATGGGTAGCAGCACATATGGATTGGGCCGACACTTGGTCGATCCCTGCCCTCCTCCGGATCCCTGCCCGCCACCTCCTCCAAAGGTGCCAGTGTTGCCTAGGCACTGAGGGGGTAGGTTCACGCTGCGCCCGCCACTAATAAATGTTTTACTACGACAGCTGGTGCACTGGATGGCGGCGCGGACGCAACGAGGGTGAGACGAGCTCGCCTTGACGACGATACCGCTCACGCAGACAAGTTTGGCAACCGAGGTATGGGCAAGATGCCGTACGGCTGTCGGAGGGACGCCCCAATAAATCTGCACCTGAATCGACGTGTGACGACAGAGGGCGGAGAATAGTCTTCGCTCCCGAGCAAGCTCCCATACGGCGTGCTCCATGAGGGGAAGCGCCCTAGTTGGACTGTGCTGCATGGCATGAAACAGGGTGCTACTAAACTGTTGTAAGTGGGACATCTGAATTTCAATAAAGAACAGACATGCTGCAATGTTGTTTCGTAGCATGTTCATGTAAATGAAGTCGTCTCGGATGCGGAAGCGCACTAGGAACTCCTTGGTGAGGAGGCGCACATCCACCACCTCATCGACGAGGTCGCCGTTTCCGTTCTGAGAAGGGCCATCGTCATCCTGCCGCGCGCCGTGAAAATTCGTGACATGAACATGCCCAATATCAGTATCCATTTGGGGGGCCGGGACGGGGTCGAACAAACAATCTGAGTGGCTTACACTGTAACAGAGAGACAAAAAAAGAGTCTACACAGCAACGACGAAGAGAATATCATTGTGCGCATCAGGTAATGATAAGCTGCACACCATCCGCACCAGACGCCGTCATCGCTGCGCATGCATGACGGCTATATAAGAGCTAGACGAAGAGGACACCGCCTTTCCCAGCAGCCAGAAGTAATTGAAATGTATCGTTTACGTTTGCTTGCTGAACCCCCCTCTCTCGCTCTCCCCCCCTGTCTATCCAGTAACCACAAGCAAAGGTACCATCCTTCTGCCTTCTCACTCCATCGCAGAAAACAAACTGCTGGCACCATCACCCAGTCGAACCGTATTCCAATCGGGACAGCGCCATTAGATCCTTCTTACCGTAATCGTCGAAGGGGACTGTATTACTCACCACCAAAGTGTGGTGGTCAAGTACCCCGTTGATGCGTCGCTCAACAAGGAGTGGTAACAGCCATACCGTCTCCGCCTCCAAATCAGAATACGGCAGCCCAAAGTAGTCCACCATCTCGGTTACACTCAGTTGGCTCTGTCCACCACGCGAGGTGTAGAACTTGACCACCATCAACAGCGCAATGCGCTCTCGGACAAGCTGGAGCACATTCATAATGCCGACCTCAACATACCAGGCTGCGTTATTGCGGAGAGCAAGGTCCAGTAGGGGTAGGTTGGAGCTGCGCACGGCGAGCATCACATCCGTTAGATGATCGAGCTGAAACCGTTGCACATCTTCAAACTGAGGAACCTTCCCAAGCGCTAGCAACGTCGCCGTGAGCTTGATGAACAACATGCGCATGTTGAGATCATGACCACCGGGGCACGTGACGATTGCCCGTGCAAAGTGATCAGCAGCGGCCCGGACCATGTCCATGCTGAGCGCTTGCTGTATGAGACGATTCGCCTGACGGTAGTACAGCGTGCACCGTTCCTCCAACGCGGCGGGGAAATCCCTGTGAAAAGCCTGAACAAAGTACTCGCTTTCAGTGCTACAAGGTGCTTCTGACAACAGCATTTCGCTAATGAGGTGTGCAAAGCTGAGGATGAGCTGGCGATCATGCTCGTCGGAGGCTGTTAGTTGCCACTTGCTGCGGTCCTGTGAATCGGGAAACGTAACGACATGATTTTTGACGCGCTTGCTCAGTACAGAGAAGAGCTTCGACGATATCGTCTTCATGTTAGACTGTACCTTTGTCACTCCATACTCTGTCGCTTCGTCAAAGACGCTACGTACGCGCTGAAGAAACAATGGGAGAAGTGAGTTCGGCGTGCGCATCTCGTCGCTGCACTGATACAGCTTCAACATAAGCTCGCTTAATTGGTTAGCGTATGTACAGGCATCGGCAAGGGCCTCTTCCGGAGAGCCTCGGATGCTTTCCTTGTACGCATCTGCCGTTGCCCCCGGTGCGCTGGTTTGCCTGCCGGACGGCGTTGTCTGTAGCGCGTGGAGCATGAGGTTCAGATGACAGCCAAGAGCGAAGGTGGCAACCCATACCTCGCCCCGCATGTGCTGCAAGCCCGGCTGCCGGGCTCGTTCCCGCACCCAAAGGGAAAGCATCATTCCCAGGGTGGTCTCAAAACTGCCCGCCATCCCAACTTTGCCGGCAACCCCAAAGAATCCCAGTTCCGTATCCTTGTAGGCGCCCTCACGGATGGAACGATCGTCTGACGCCAGCTTCTGTAGCAGCGATAACCACACGCGACACGCGAGTGGCAGCGCACTGTCCTCCGGCAGTGGAGTGGTGGTAGTGCCGTGGTAGGCTGACTTACTGCATGGCGTTGGACGGTGTGACCGCGATAGCGCCGGTGCACCTCCTGACACTTGCGCGGGGCTGTTAGGGCTCTTGAACGGCAACAGTGGAGGTGATGACGAGGGATGCCCCGTCTTTACCTCCGACTGGAAGCGCGCCATACGCTTGGCTAAGCGTCCCCCACTCCCCTTCACAGTCTGACTAGCGCTCCCCCCCTGCAACATGTGAGCTTCATAGCCCTCCTCGTCGCCGTCCAGCTTGTCCGAACCTCCGCCTAAGGAATCCGCTTGATCATCCTCGCTGTGGCGCTTACGGACGTGACGAGCGAAGACGCTGCCCGCCGCGATCCCCGTGGAAGCATCGGCGCTTGACTGGGGGCGAGGGCTGGGGAGGGAGGCAAAGACACTTCCCACTGACGCTTGCTGATTTACGCTACCTGAGGAGGCTGTGAAAGGGAAAGATGAAGTAGATGGTGCCGGTGACGGAGGTGCACCAGCCGCGGCGCTGAAGGCACTCCGCGGCGCCGGGCTACTCGCGAGTTGCGGTGCAAAAACGGATGTGACTGGGGCGCCTGGATGAACAGGGGAGGGGGCCATCTGGTCCGGGTGGCTGTTGGGGCCAGAAGAGGGAAAGGAAGTGCCTACAGAAGACTGGACTCCAGCCACAGGTGTTGATGCACTCGTCATGTGAGTGTCACTCGCATGTGCAGAGAATGCCGAGAAGGCGCTGACTGGTGGAGTCTTTGAGAAGACGGATGTTGGTACTGCAGCAGTCTTCGCGGTCGCTGTTGCTTCCCTGCTACTAAAAACACTTGTAGCCGCACCCCCCGCCGGGAACTCCGTTGACGTGAGCGATGACTGCAAGGGATTTTCCCCCAACGACGTAAAGATAGAAGTGGACCCGCTGTGGCCCTGGGCCTTCGGGTGGACTGAAGGCGCATCCGAGACGGCAGAACTCCGTGCCACAGCCCCACCAAACGGGAAATGTTGTGGCATGTTCGAGGTAGAGGGCAACACACTACCACCCGCAGCGGTGGCGCGTAGCGCATCGCCTTGTGCCAGAAAATGGGAAGTAGGCGTGACTACGGACGACTGCTGGACTGACATGTTGCCCAACACACCTCCAAGAGCAGTCGGTGGGGGGAAGTACGGCGGTGGCGCGCGTTCCGCCACCACTGGTGAGCCCAGTACAGCCGATGAACTGGGCAAAGCGCTCCCCAATACACTTTGGTCTCTTCCGCTGCTACTCATGGCGGTGCCACCCGAAGGGGAGGATGCACGGCCATCCTGTCTACCGCCTCGCTCTGCTGCGCCATGAAAGGGAGGGTGGGTATTCCCTTGGCGGAAGGATGTGGGGGCGCCGAAAGCCGTATTGGAACTACCAGCGGGCCGAATGTTCCCTCTAAACGGGTTCGATTTGTTAAAGGCTGCAGACATGAGTCTTTGTGGGTGTCAGATACCTGTGCACGTGTGCTTTAGCCTTTTAAACAAGCACACTCTGGCAATACCCATGCCCGTGTGTGGGGTTGTTGCAGTATAGCACGCCTTTCTTGACTTCAGGCGATAAGCCGAGACAAAGGGATTCTTTACTGTGCTCCACGAATCAGTTAGAACTGAAAATCATTGTCGGTTGGACGTGTAAAACGAAAAAACAACAACAAAAACAAAAGAGGAAACGTGAGGGAGCGGCAGGTGACCGTATTAATATTAATGAATCGCGTTGACTCCATCAGACTTCATTACCCGGACACGCCGGGCGGTAGAGGAGGACAATAAAGCGTTCGTGTGTTGGAAGTAAAGTGTCCGTGTGAGCTTTTCCACGTGTAAGAGGTAGAATGACATCAAGTTCACGAGAAAAGGGCGAACTGGGACATAATGCGTCACCAGGCTGAGAGACCGTTCCGCTCCTCCTTGTCTCCCTTTCGCAGCCTAGCATTTGCCCGCCTTTCACCACTGCAGGTTCCCGTGGCCACAAGATGATAATCTGTGCGATGTGAACCTCACCGTACGCGGTGCTGCCTGATCACGCAGTGTAGACCAACAATGCGCGTAGAAAAAGTAGCAACAGCGAAGACAACATGCGTAGAAACGCGAAACAGCAATGATGTAGTGTTACAGAAAATTCCTTGCCTCTTCCCAACCCTCCTCGCACGCCGCCTGAAGAAAACAACGACAACAACAACACAACAAAGGGCGGAGCACGGCCAGAATCTCTTCCATTTACCCCCGTTGCGTCCTTCTCGACGAAGAGGGTAAACTCCAGCTGAACCCCCGTAAAAGGGCTCTTCAAAGAACGTAGAAAAGAAAACTTTTCTTCCCACTTAAGCCTGTCCCCTTCCCTCCCCGACCACAATACACGCCGCCATGGCGACGCAGCAGGGCAAGAAATGAGCGCATAGTTTACTCTTCCAGGGCGCCAAGATTGGGCCCGATTCGGACGGAGACAGGTAGGGGCACACTCAGACCCATCACCTGCGCCTGCTGTTCCATAATGCTCTTGATCTGCGGTGCCACAGCAGACACAGCTGCCCGTGGCACCGCGTACACCAGTTCATCGTGCACTGCCAGCACAAGCGCAAGCGGGGCGGCCGGAAAGTAAGGCAGTAACTTGTGCCGACTTTGGTGCACCGCTCGCATCGCGTGATGGAGAATTTGCGCGGCGCCCCCTTGAATGCACATCGCCACACTAGCCTGCTTGCGGCGATTGCCGTCCACCTGCTTGGCAAGGCTCCGCACACCCGTCAGGGTGGTAACACATTTTTCATGTAGGGCCCGGTAGCGTACATCCCGAAGAAAACCCTTTACACGGGGGTAAGCTTGATGAAAAGCCAACAGCACCTGCCGGGCATGCAGTGGGGGCGCAGGCAATGCCCTGGCATGCGGACCTTGCTCTGTATCAACACGATCTCCATGCCGTGACTGCGGCTTCCTCAGCTGATCGAGGCGCTCATCCATGAGATCTGGTCCCATGCCGTAGAGAAGACCGTAGACGATCACTTTTATCGCTTGCCGCTGATAGACGCTCACCTCTTCATTTTCCCGCAGTTGCAGAACGGTCCGCGCCATCTGGCCGAGTACATCAGTCCCGTCACCCAGTTGTTGTATTAGTGTAGCATCATTACTGACATGAGCGAGAACCCGAAGTTCAATTTGATTATAATCCAAAGAAACGAGAACGCACCCGGCTGGTGCGCAGAGCAGCTGACGCATGGTCCATTTGGGGTGCCCGGTGAACATGCTGCTGCTGGAGTCACTGTCGTCCTCCGTGCCGCCGCCCAACGCCCTCTCCGCCTCCGTGTATGTGGGAAGTGCGTACTTAACAGCAGGGACCTGCTTGGGTATGTTCTGCAGATTAGGGAAGGAGGAAAAGATGCGCCCGGTTGTTGTGCCATGCACCACCCATCGAGGATGGACGGAGAAGCAAAGGGCGGACGCCGAGGGGGCCGTGGAGGTTGGCCCAGTATCCCCTGCATCCATGGACGCGGAGGTGACGCGGGCATGGATTCTGCACCCGCCGCTAAACAAGAGCGTGAGCTGCTTGTGATACAACAGGCGCTCGTGGAGGGAGAGCCAAATTCGGGGAAGTGAGTCGTCCTTGCCGCTGGCACGAAGAAGGCCAGCGCAGTTCAGCAGACGGTCATCGGGGCTCCTGTGTTGACTATTGGTGCTCGCGCCAACCTTGGAGGGTACGACGGTTTCCCTCTGTATCTGGACCTGCAAATCAGGATACCGTGCGCACAGTAAGGAGATAATATCACATGGTGAGATGCTGGCCATTGAAAGCACGGATGGCATCGAACCTTCAGGTAAGTGCCCTGTATCCGCCATCATCGCCTCAATGCTCTCGTTCCCCTTGCGCACCAGACCGTCTTCCTGGTGCTGAAGATTCTCTAGCATTGCGTCAAGCAGTGACTTGTCGACAAAGAGCCCATGAAAAGACATGATGCAGCAGAGGAAATCCACGTAGGTGCGGAGGGAACACAGGTCGGACAGCAGCAGACCAGTGGGGGCCTGCGGCACCCCTGTGCTCTCTGCAACGTGCAGGTAGCACTCATAAAAGTAATGGACGCGGCTCATACCGGAGTAGGCAAGAGGGAGCGCCACAGGATCACAATTGACACGCCTGCAGGTGCCGGCTGCATGCTGGAAGTCCCGCTGGGTTTCTGTCGGACACGGCACAGGAGCAATGCTCTCTTCGGCAACATCCTGCAACGATGAACAACTGGCTACCGCCGCCGGACGTGGCCGCTGCTGCGTGGCCCTTTCTTCATCCCTTGACACACAGTTTGTACCAGGGCCAGGGACGGCATCTGCTAATGTATGCAAACTAACCCCTGCTGTCTCTCCAGCTTCCGTGTTCATGCGTTCGGCCCATCTCGACATACTATGGGTTCTTGCATCCAGCTGGCACCTGGTTTCAACCGGGAGCACCTTGTCGATGCTCTCAAGACCCTCCAACATGGCCGGGGGCACTTGCAGCCCGCTCAAGGTTGGGCTACAGTGGCACATGACCTCGCTCCAAACCTCCACGTGCACTACGTTTGCAATGTCCAGGCGGTCAGTGCCCAAGTATAAAATAAGGAGCCGATAGAGGAGCGCGGCATGCAAGATTATCTTCTTCACCTTTGGTGAGAGCAGCAGGGCGGCAAGTAGCGGCAGAGCAGGGTATATATGCGTGTCTAACGTACACAGGGAGGTTCCACGGAGAAGAAAAAACGGTGTGATGGTACCGAGTAGCGCCTGCAGGGAGCCGCTGCTGACTTGTTGATGAGCGTCAATAATGCGCTCAAATGCTGCGGGGTGGTGGATTAGGCTACATCCACCGGTAAGGTGAACATCCACCACTACAGGCCCCAGAAAACCTTGTAGTAGAGCCTCAAACACTGGCATTATATCCCGCACCATGCACTCCTCTCTGGAGGTACACTGGGGGAAAGCCGGCGCGGGTGACGATGCCGGGTGACAGTCCTCCGGTATTTCTGCATCAGTGCTCCGAATGTATTGGGCGGCTGGCACATGTACCTCCTCCCGTGCTCGTCGTCGGGACGGGGAGATAGATGTACGGTTGGCTATGGATACTGAGTCGGTGGCCACCGTGAAGACGCCGCCATCATTGTCCGTCCGCCCCTCCTCTGCCGTGCTACAACAAGCCGCTGTGAGGGTGCTGTCATTGTGCACCGGCGGTAAAGGGATGGTGATGGAGTCTGCCAAATAGCCTAGGGAGCTACCGGAGCTAGTCACAGGGTTGCTACATTTATTGCGGTCAGTACTTGACGACGGCTCCGTGTTTCTCTTCCGGGAAAGCGTCCTTGCCCAGTACAGCACGGTGTTCTCTAACGGAGCACATACAGTTGGCCTTCCTTTGGATGGCATTGAGTTGATACCCACGGAAGGGCTAGGGAGACGAAGCCCGCTCTATGGTCTGCCTCTATACGATGGATATGTGCGTTGCTCTATACAGGACCGACACCACCCCTTGGCAAGAAGAGAAATAAAAGAAAGGCCTTAGCGGGACAACGGCTGCCTGTAAATGGGGTGTGTGAGGAGGTGGAGCTGGCGCCCTTTGTAGAAACAATAACGCCGCCTTGTCTGTATTAACCTCCTACGCCTCCTGCGCAGAGATGCACCACCCTTCACCCTCCCCCCCTAAAAGACC
>JAIZPF010000006.1:135879-160637 GCA_020509355.1 Blechomonas ayalai | reverse complement strand
CCCCCCTAAAAGACCTTTATGAAACGTGGCCGACCTGCTCTTCTTCTTTTTTTTTTTTTTTTGCTCGAACCGCGTGGAAGGCTAACACGCCGAGTGCCAGTAGTTGGAAGGGGAGATTCGCTGCTTCCCCCACTGGTCTTGTTGGAGATCCCCCTGCTGTAGGAGGGGCCCAGAGACCTCTATGATTCACAGCCTCCTGTTCTCTCATCACGGGACACGAAGAACAACCAGGAAAGAAAAAAACGCACACAAACAGATATTTATCACGCTGCTCACCGTTCTCCCCCTCATGCTATGCGTTTAAACGGTACAATAAACAAGAATCAGATGCAGAGCGAGGAAGAGCCGTAAGAAACTCCTGCGACACTGCCCAGCCCCCTCCCTACTGCCGAAGCCTAGGGGGAACCGCTGTTGCCGGCCATGCCCTGTCCACAGATATCATCCTATCTGATTGGCGATACCTCTCGCGCACTCACACGTCAGAACGCTCATAAATGATCCCGCAACTATAGGAGGGGCTCTCTCCGCCGATGCCCCTGACGGATCATTCACCCCATGGAATATCTCACATGGGTGGTGCCGATGTCATACACAGAGGCCAGGCGTATATAGGAGAGGAGCAATCGTCCATCGTGCTCACTCGCGAGCCATCACCAATAGCAACAAAAAGAAATACAGCAAGTAGCTGCTCATAACAGGGTCCGGTTGACTAGCCCCAACTGTAACTGCACGGCGATGTATGCCACCACTGTTCTGCAGCTCGCTATAAGCTCATACCCCATCCACATCACTCTGTGGCACTTCTACACATGCATATCTGTCGGTGTATCCAAAGCTCTGATAGTCACCTCATATCCGTGAGGCGCTTTCCACTGCATTACATTGCTGTATACTACTTCTTCACGGCCGCCGTCGCCGGCTGCATGGCTGTGGATTCCTCAAAGCCGTCCAAATTAAAAGCAAGTGCAGTGAACGAGGTATCCGGCGCTTCGTGCTGTCTGCCGGGAAGTACGGTGACGGCGTCAGTCCGTCCTTCCCATGGAACATTATCGCTGGTTGCCATGCGCAGACGCCAACGGCCGCAGGTCAGGGCTCGCATCACTGCATCTACTAGACCGCACCAGAACCGGTAGTTGGGCAGCAGCTGGGGAAAGTGATGGATACCACCGTTAGCACGCACTAGGATGCCGACCACGAAGTACACTGAGACGCATACTAGAGCGATGACCAGAACGATCCCTCCGGCGGAAAGTCCCATAGTTGGAGAGATGTGTGAGGTCCTCAGTATCGAAGGGGATGGGGAGGGGGGCGGGGGGCACCGAGGACGATCCCGATGCCGGGTTCTCTGAGTCGAAAGGAACCTCACCTGCGCACTGGATTTGTGCTTAGGCCTTGTCCCTCCAACCTCAGCTTCTTCCAGTGGGTATGAAGGCAAAAATGCCAGCGAGTTGTCCAGCAACGAACCACGCCAATGTAATTTCTATGAGGAGGCCGCGAAAGGAGAGCGAGAGAGAGAGAGAGAAAGGTGAAAGAGAGGGAGGTAGAGAGCGGTGGAAGGGCACTACATGACGTGTTGCAAGCCAAATCAAGCCCCACGAACAGTGTGATGAGATTGATCGATGGGTGGCTCGTTATTTTATTGGTGAGCGGGAGCTCAAAGAAAATGCACAAATGAAATGCCAAACAGTCCAAACACCTCCAAACGCAGTGACAGTCGGTGAGTGGCAGAAAGAGTCAGATGTAACCGGAGGAGTTGCGGCATTCACAGTTGGCGTTACACGGAGCATCACCAGTACCCAGTGACGAGCTCCGGCATGTATTTCCACACAAGCACCTCATTTGGCAGCCACCTTACAACCCCCCTCATCACCCTCCCCCCCCTCCACACACCGATGAAAAATGGGCCCAGTGAGAACAGCATCGGTAAGCTCACCATCGAGGTGCAATGCGACTTCCGGCTAGTCCCAGCGTGGTGCTCTGCCGTCCCCTCGGGCGTACCTCTCGTGAGGCGGACGCAATCATTTGTCAGAACTACCCAAGCACGGCACACAGTAAACTGTTGCTTCCTTTGCAACACATTCCTTAAAGCATCTTCTTGCGAATCATAAACAGCCTCAGGCGAAGATATGTACTGATAGTAATAATGATGGCCACAGCGACAAAAATATAAACCAGCACCCATGAGAGATCGGTTGCATCTTTCAATGAATAGCGCATATCGTGATCCGCTCGCATAAGCGCGGCGAGGGATACTCGGATGCGCATGACTGTCTTATGAATGTACTGCATCTGACGAAGCGCCCCGCTGCCCTTCCCAGCCCCTAGAGCGATGGGGCTGCTGGTGCTGTAGCTCTGCTTCTTCATACGGGTAAGCTCAGCGTCCTCGGCATCAACAATGCTTAATGTCACGTTCAACGAAGTTGCGGAAAGGGTGGCCTTGCCTGCGGTATTGAAGCAGATGGCGATATCACCCATCCGCTTCATCTCAATGATTTCCTTGGCGTCAGGCTTAGCAACTTCATGCTCCAGCAGAATGCGGCCCCCTGGAGAGGTGACGGTGACCGATACGAACGGTGACAAGCTTCGTGTCATACGGTAGCGTATCTCATAGCGTCCCTCCTCCATAATCTCTTCCGTAAAGCATTTTACCTTACCTGGAACAAGGGTAAACCGGAAGGCCTCAGCAGTTGGGACAACATACAGACAGAGAAGCACCACTGTAAGTGAGGCGAAACAGTGCCACCCTGAAAGTGGCAAACGCCCGTCGTGACAGGCCATAGGCTGAGCACTGGAGGACCTGTGTGGGATAGAGAGGCCCGACAGTGCTGGCCGATGAAAAAAAAAGAATGGGATAACAATACTAATGCTCTCTTTGGAAAATCATTGTCCCCAGGCGCGGACCCATACACACACCCATCCATAGAAAGGAAATAAACGTGCGTGCGACGGAGCGTGTAGAATACAAGATGCGAGAGAGACGAAGGAGATGTTAAAGGCATCCACTAAAAGGACCACCCACAGGGGTATTCAACGACACCCTACAGTTTTCATGTGAGGTTATTCTGATATGATTTATATATATATGTATATATATATATATACACACAGACGCAGATTGACGGAAAAAAGGAAGGCCATTAATTCGAATTGCTGCGCATTACTGAATTCGCTACACACCCACGAGCTTTTACGTACTTTGATGCACAGTAATCCGCAGGTGACGGTTGTGGCGCGTGTACTAGGCGTACCCCAGTTGCCGTTAAATGCGTTTACTTCTCGGAATGGCAGAGGAGTGCATCCTCACGACTGAGCACCTTGCCGTGCGCCTCCCCTTGAGCATTTGTCAGGCGACGCTCCCAGCGACCCATCACCCGCTCTGCTTCGTCAGCATCCAGTGGCTTGCCGTGAAGTTCGTCAAAAACGATTTCACTGTGGTCAGAAGGGGGTATCTCGCAGTAGACAATGCCCAACCCCCGCAGCTGCGCCGCGCACTCTAACGGTTCCTCCGTTAGCGCCTCACCCTCGCTCACTACCCTACCCGGTGATCCAGCGCTGCCAGTCACTGCCGACCCCGCTCCATTTGTATGAACTGGTGAGGCTCTCTGTGTCGACTCGGCACGACGCAGCAACTCTTGAATGTACCGGCCGCAATCAAGTAATTCGCCCTCCTCTATGCCATCGGCTAAAAACACTTCAATAAGCGTCCGCGCCGCCACCGGCTGACGGGCATAGCGATAGCGGCGGTGCATCTCCGCATCCCTACCTGATCCTTGGCCATCGGCGACGCGAGGGGACTCTGGAGTGCCACCTCGGTACAGCATCATCTCCCGTGTTTGCAGTGCCGACCCCAAGGAGAGGTCCCCTTCACTGCACGACAACAGTTCGCATAGGAGGGTGTGGATACGTGGCTTGTCTGCAATGGTGTCCCTTGCGCTTTTCTGCAGTCCGAGCACGCAGCACGGCGTGCGGGCACCGAAGAGTGGACTCAGGGCGTACTCCCGTAGAATTCGTTCCCGAACGCTGGGGACGGAGCTTGACTGAAAGGACGAGACATCTGCACCACGCGGAACAAAGTTATCGTTGTAAGGCCAGTAATAGGACCTCCGAGTGGTGGACAGGGCGGAGACAGGGCAACGCAAGGCAAGCGAGGCCAGGGTGCCCAGGGTTTGGCCGACAACAGAACGGTGACGTGTTGCTAATGGCTGACGGGGAAGAGCGTTTATTGCACTGAGGGAAACAGCCATTAAATCTTTCCACCTTGAAAATACGTTCGATACAGCTGTGGCGGGGATGGCGACGGACGGGGCCACTGAGGTGAGTTTGAGGTCGCCCCACCACACTTACTGAGGCGGCAAAGGCCAGAAAAGGAAAAGAGAAAATACGATGCGCAAAATAAAAGTATTACACTCATGTACGTCTGCCCAGCCGCAATACCTGGCGAGCTCATAGAAGCCGGCCACCATTAGTGTGCCAGGTGGTATCCGCGCCACGGCAACTTGCTGAACTGAGAGGAGAGAGCAACCGCCGGTAAGGTTTTCCTGGGAAAGCTATCGCGACCCTTCGCTCTGCTGTACAGTCCATGTACCCCACCGTTCCGTCATACGTCATTCTAATCAGGGCCTCTGCACCCCCGCGAATATCAAAAGGAAAAGTCAGTGAGTTGAGCGCGGTGAAGGTGGTAGGTCACAAAATGACCGTCCATAACATGCGATCACACTCAGCATGGGTGAGGCAAGTCAAATACAACTACGAGAAACTAACCGCTCATCCCTGTCACAAACCAGTCCTTCCCCATGCTGCCCCCCGCCCCCTCCCCGGGCCTGGTGTTTTTTGAGCCAGCGAGGTGAGGATGATTCCTCCTATTTTCAATGTCGATAATTCTTGCTTGATGGGCGTGGTGGAAGCTATCGCAAATCCCTACCCTAACCCCACGTCAACTTCCCGCTAAAGTAACAGAAACGATTTTTTTTTTTTGATTTTCGTGACGGCACATCCGCCGTGTACAGTGGCGGTCTGTGAATACAAGACGTCTTTGATCGACAATTGTTATTCCCCGCTACGCGTAGCATCGATAATCTTGAGGAAATCGGGCTTGAGAGAAGCGCCACCAACAAGAAATCCATTGACATCCGGCTTCGAGTAGAGGCTCAAAGCGTTGGCGCCGGTGACAGAGCCGCCGTAGAGGATGCGGAGCTCCTGGGCCACATCGGCTCCCACAACTTCCTTGATCCGGGCTCTAATCACCGCGTGCACTTCCTGCGCTTGTTCGGGGGAAGCCACCTGCCCGGTTCCGATAGCCCACACGGGCTCATAGGCCAGCACAACACTTGACCATGAGCTCTTCGTTAGCCCCTTGATGATGGCGTCGGTCTGCGTGATGATCACCTGTCTCATCTCATTCGCCTGCCGCTGCTGCAGGGTCTCGCCGATGCAGACAATAACCTTAAAGCCTTGCTTGCACGCCTCTGTTACCTTCGCGGAGATGTCCTGGTCTGTCTCCCCATGGATCGCGCGCCTCTCGGAATGGCCGATGATGACCCACTGGACGCCCATGTCTTTCAGGATGGGAAGAGATACGTCTCCTGTGAATGCGCCATTCGCACGGATTGCGGTCTGTGCGGCAACAAGGAACTTCGGGTGAGAAAGCTTCGATTGCACCAGGGGGATGTGAATGTAAGTGGGAGCCACCACGCACTGCACATCGTGGTTGATGGGGTGCTTATTGAAAACTTCGATAAGATCCCTCGACGACTCCTGCGTTCCGTTGCATTTCCAGTTTGCCGCAACCACGGGTGTTGGCTTCACGGGCATAGCGGTCGTATGTAATCTGAAGGGGAGAGTTAGTGTGAGAATTGCAAAAAAGAAAAGGTGTGGCTCCTTAGAATGGCTTCCCTGTTCCAACAGTAATAATGAGGTCGAAACACACCAAACAAATTTCGAATAGGCACGAGTTCTCGAAGGGACAGATCCCCCTCCCCCTGTTTCCCATTGCACTTCGTGAGTACAGTAATGGCCATTGCTGGACGAGGCAACTTCAGTGGTCCCACCAGGGTAATTCTCCATGACCGTGTACCTGTGGTGTATGTATATACATATGGCACCCCTTGTCCTACCAGCCTTCCTCTCCCCCGCCTGCACCAACGTCTGCAGGGCACCCCTCACCCAGGGCCTCTGGCGTGGCCCCAACACCCACTTGCCTACTCCGTAGCAGACACGTGGTGGGACGTATCACGTCTTGGTAGGGTTCACCACGGTCTGCAAATTTGATGTCAGCGTCTGGTACGTTCGCCGGAAGAAGGCGACCTCCTCGGCGTGCTTCTTCTCCTCTTCCTCGCGGCGCTGCACCTCCTCCACCTCCATTCGATCACACTGCTCCGTCAATTCCTCCACCTGGCGTTGCAAGTCTTCCTTCTCCCGCTCGACTGCGCGGATCTTTGCCTCCAGTTCGACCCGCTTTTGCTCCGAGTGGAGGGCCTTGCGCATGCCAAAGGCGGTGCTGCTCTCGTAGACGCTGCGGTAGGCATCCAATGACATGCGTACCTCATCCCTCACACGCAGCAGCAAGAGCCCGCGCTCTGCGCAGTTGATCGTGACCTGCCGGATAAGCTCGTCAAACGCCTGACCATACAGCTCCTCTCTAATGGGGCAAATACCCGTCTCGCGTGCTTGGCGCTCCAATAGCAACGTGTCCAGGCGCTCCTGCAGGTTGATTACATCTAGTCGCGTTGCAGGCGTGCTGGAAGCATACTGTACCCAGCGTTTCCCCTTCTCCTCGAACTCGCGTGGGGGGATAATGCTGTACAACACATCTTCTGCTTGTGGGATGGCCCCCTGGTTACCCCCTTTACGGGCGCGCGCGTTGGTTTGACGATCTTTCAAATCTTTGCGGTGCTGTGCCTCTGAGAGCAAAACAGGCGTCTCGTACTTGACGAGGGAAGGCACAGGTGACGCCATGACACAAGTTCGCCGCCGCTTCCTGTCACTGTGGCTCTCTTCGCAAAAACACTAAAACCACCTTCCAGAGAAAAAACAACAACACTCTCAACGGGTGCATGACACAAGTGAAGGAAAAGAAGAAGTGCGATGGGCCAGACGAACGAGGTGGGTGACGGAATCTTTCTCCGCCAGTTGCCTGCACCACGTCTTCATTGCAGGATGAGCGCCATCAAATCCCCACTACCGCTACCTCGCAGTGCCACTGCCAGTTACAAGGGAGAAGCAGAAATCCCGACATGAACCATTCTCTTTACCACATTACCGCGCGCCAAGCGGCGGCGTTACAGACGTAACCGTGGCAGCACAACCGGTACATAGGTGCACCACCACTTCCTCCAGCTGGCAGAGCCCGGCCTGCCCCCCTCCCTCCTCTCCAAACCACTACGAGCACACCAACACGCGCCACTGTGGCGCCGCACAAAGGGCTCGTACACCATCCAGATAAGGGTTACGGAAAGCTGCCCATGGAAGACGAGTTCCACACGGGTGAACTACAGAACACGCACACAGACCGAGCTGTTCCCCACCCCCTGCTCTACTCCAGCCATGTGCACACATCCAGGACACGCTCATGTAGCCTAGTAAGGCCCGCTGATTTTGAACTTACCCTGCTTCTCGATATCGTGATAGTCCCATCGTGTCGGCTTGCGGAAGTCGTGCCGGCCGGGAAAAATTTCCGGCATCGGCCCTGCATACACCATATCATAGGACGGATGCTGCCCACGTGCGTACTGCTTGTACTTGCGCTCCCACGGTGTAGGGAAGGCTGGAGGCTTCATCGGATTCTTAAGATCGCGCCATTCGGCCGTGTACCCACGGAGATGTTCTCCTTCCATCGGTGGAGCATAGTAACCGGGACCCTTCACTGGTGACCCTGGGCCCCCCGGAGCGCGCCACTGACCGATATCGCCATACTCATCTGGGTAGCCGGCGTCACGGTCGGGGAAGGGTAGTGCATGCGAGACGTAGTCAATCCATGGATTCGGTAGCTCGTTCACAACGCTGCGAGCGTGCCGCTTCTCCTCCACGTCACGGAACTGGAAGACGGCGAGCTCACGGAAGGTACGTGTCTGGACCTGAATGGTGGCGTAGTCATCCTCCACCAGGCGCTTGAACCGCTCTGAGACGATAACGTCATATCGTGAGGTCCACACAAGCGCGCGCTTCGTTAGCTCAGCCCACATATCTACTTCATCGTGCCGGCGGTATTCCATGTAGAGCGTCTCCAGAAAGCTGGAGTCCCACTTAAACTGCCGTAGCACGTTGTGTACAAAGTAGTCATTCGCCTTCATCGTGCCACAACCAACCATAGTTCTGATAACTTGGTGATGCATATCGGCCGACCACGTTACATGTGGATTGCCGGCAATCTCCTCCACAACGCGAGACATGCTCTGCATGACCACGCGCGGTTCAAAGCCCTCGTGGTAGGTGCAGCGATCAGCCGACCTGTCAAAGTGAAAGGCGCTCTCGTCCGCATATCCGGCGAGGATTTGATAGTAGTTCGTGGCGGTGAGGGACTCCGTCGCGTCCTCATCTTCAAGTGCGGCTTTGCGCTTCAGAAAAGCCTTTGCTCGTGTGTGCAGGCCACTGCCAGCCTCTTTCCCGATCACGCGATGCACGGTCAGAATCTGTGTGAGTAGCGCTGAGGTTTGCAGAGACGCGACCTTCTTGCCTAACCGATCCAACACACGATCAACCATCGCGTCACAGAACTTCAGCGTATCAGTTGCAGTGTCCATGCGGTCAAAGAATTTCATGTTTGGCACCGTCGAGTCGCAGGCCTCCGCATACTGCAGCTGATGTTGGCGAAGAACAACGGCAAGAACTTCCTTGGCAGCGTGAACGAGGAATTGCTCATTGCTGAAAAACCTGCTATGCATCTCATCTTCCACCGCTCTCGCTGGACCAAGTGCCATGACACGGCCGTTATTCTCCATTCGCCACGGCGACACATGCACGGAAGGGAGGTGCTCATATGGTGCCCAACGTGGCCGGCGGACAAGGTGTGGGTTGGGTGGTTCCGGGACCGGGGTCGGCGTGGTCAGCATGGCTTCCTCTAGTTTATCGAAGAAATGCTGGAACAGGTTGGCCTCGCCGCCCGCCAGCACCGCCTTGCCCATTTTCAGGTACACCTCACGTGTGCGATTAAATCGGTTGAGGTCGGTGACGTCGAGGTTTGGATCATGATCGAAGTGCTTCTTCCATTTTGGCAGGTAGAGCAGCTCGTCACGATTCAGAGAGAAGGGAACACGCGTGATGGGCTTTGGATCCACCTCACCGTGCTGCAGGAAGCGCAACTCAGTGCAGTAGCGGTTCCACGCCTCCATCGCCCACGTCTTCTCCCCCGCTTCACAGCAAACATCCAGATAGGCACAAATCGTGGAGGTATCGGGCCATGTCTGCTGTCGCTCCATCATTTTCCACACGTCGCGGGCCATATCCAACTCGCCAGCGTCCTGCAACGTACGCATAGCAGCGATGTAGTGGACGTGCTGAGGATTGAAGTTATCGACGATCATTCGCTGCAACCAATGTAGTGCTTCTTGTGGTAGTGATGTGGTTGCGCGAGCTCCGTTAATGGCCCCCAAAAAGCGCATGAAGTGCTTCCTGTACTCACTCGGAAAGCGATTGATCATCAGATAGCGTTGGTACTCGTAGCGCCCCTGCTCACAGTACTTGACCGAGTACGTATCGGCACCACGAAACCATGGAGCTGTACCTTTGTTTCGTTTCGGCATGTACATGGAGTAGAGAATGTTCTTCGTGTTGTTGGACTGATCGCTGTTACCCAGATCGTCGTGGGAGAGCAGAGGCCACGCATGCTGGTATTGGTTATTGGCGTAAAAGTTATCCACTTTGCGCCAGCCGAGGCCCACCTGAGTGGGCATGCCCATACGCTTCAGCTGATTGTACCCACTGCCAGCGCGTAACATGCGCAGCGAGGGGTCCCGGAACACAAAGGCCCGTGCCTTTCCGCTCCGGTGTTGGTGAACGCGCGTACAGCGAAGCATGACGTCGCCCCACCCAAATATTCAAACTCGGTGAGTTAACCGATTACCTGGGACAAGTTTGCGGAATACTCTCGTCCGGATCGTTACCTTGACCGCCGCGGTGTCGAAGGTTTTCGGGCGGCCTTGACGCCAATCCCACGCCTGCGTAGGGTTACAATTATAGGGAGTACGCCTCTTTCCTAACACAACAACCACAGCCACAAAGAAATGCGACCGGCTACGCTTGTAAGGGAATGAATTTCACCCAAAGGGAGAGGGAGGCAGGGGCTTGTGACGCTGATGCGACCCGTCCGTCGCACACACACACCACCTGCTCCCCCTGTTCGCTACTGTGATTACTGTTGTACAAAAGAAAATAGAATACATTCCAACGGGGAATGAGAGAGAGTGAAATTCCAATGGGTTGTGTGGGTGAGTACATTAGCCATCAGTGCACCTGTATTTGGGAAGGGCTGGGAGAGTATTCGTCATTTCTCGTGAAGGGTGTGGTTGGAGAAAAACGAGAGAACAGTGATTGTCCAGCGCTTCGTAAGCAATTGAAACGCACAACCTCCCTCCGCCCATGAATGTGCCCCATCCACCAAGCACATTGTTTACACCATTCAGAATACTTTTAGGAGATGTTCGTCCACTTCATCCGCACAAGCTACACAACGTAGCGAGCGGATTGCTTGAAGAGCTGTCGCACTGCTAGCATGTGCCTGATGCAGACGGCCGACAGCATCCTGGGGCGAGGCGCCAAACGCCTCATCGTACTGCAGAAGTGGCAGCAGCAATTGGGGAAACCGGCTACCTCGAACTGTCACCAACGGCTGTTTCGGGGCAGCGCCGCCACCAGGTAAAAGAGTGGTGGTGACCGTGTGCAGAAAGCTGGTCTCAATGCTTCGCAGTTGATCCTCCAGGCGGTGCTCCAACAGAGGGAGACATAAATGTGAGATGGGAACCGCGCGCTTTCCTTCCGCAGTCCAGCGTAAAAGGAGAGGCCGCACCACGCCACCACCGGCCTCGCTGCCCCGCCACAGCCAATTGAACAACGAACTACCTGCGCCTCCTTCTGCCACTTTGGCGGAGGACGCCGGCGAGTGATGGCCGCGCGAAAGGATTAGGTCTGACATCCAGCCACCGCCGGGCTGCCGCGTCACCTTCTGCGCTTTAACCACATCGTCATCATCCACCTCTTCTCCTGCACCGCCCTCATCTCGACTGTGCTCGTCGGCCACGTTCTCACTGTCGCTGCTACCCTGATTGGACATACCCTCTTCCCTCCGAGGTGGGCGACCTCCCCCCAGTGAGGAGCGGCAAGGGCGTGAGGAAGAAGGGGCAGCGCTCTCATCAGTGCGGCTTTTGCTGCGCATCGGCCACACGTCATTCGGTGCTAGCGCACCGAATGTATTTACCCCGAACCGCTTCTCACTTCCCTGCGCAATGAAGTCGAGAGTGTATTCTTTGGGCAACGGTATGCGATTGAGAGCGTTGGCCAACGTCGTGGGGTACACATATGTGTCTACAAGAGCAAGGAGCACTCGGCGGTGAAGAAACACCCTATCCTCTCTCAGGGCAGCCTCAGCGGAGTCGATCGCACACACTTGCTCGTCGAGTAACGTGGATGCGCCTCTGCTTGCTAACGGCTCAGACACGCTCGTGTGAGAGCGCAGATCAGACTGTACTCGAATCCCGCGAACCAGCTCAGAGAGCGGGTCGGACACACCGATTGTCACGTGGGGCCGCAGCACAAACCGCCGACGTGAATCGGTGGGAGCAAATGGCGGCATCAGCGTGTAGAAGGGCGCGCGATTTCCTCGAAGGATCCCATTTTTAACGTCACTCAGCGTAAAGTAATAGCCGCCAATAAGGTAGCCGCTCGTCTCATAAAAGGTGACCAGGTCCTGTGCCGGCTGGAGGGCGGCCGTAAGCCACGCGTGAACAAACAGCGCGTTATAGACGTTGATCCAGAATGACCATGCGCTGTTGGAGCTTTGTAGTTCGGTGAGGTCAACCCCATCGCGAAGAAGGGCGCTGAAATCCTTCATCCGGTCTAGCAGCGTATGCAGCACGGAAATGGGAGTCTGTGCGTCATGCGCGACGGTAAGCTTCTCCAGTGCGCTAAAGGCGTCCAACGCGAGGCTGGCAAGCGATTCCGCCACGGCGCAAGCAGATGGTTTGCTGGAAGCGAACCCGGTAGCCGGTGCTGTAGGAGAAAACGCCGGCGAGACGTTTAGCGCCTGCTTCGGCAGTGTGCAGAGCAGACAATAGAGGGATGTTGGGTCGCACAGTTTCGCCAGGGCATCGTCCGTCTCCTCCGCCACTACACCCGTTGCTGTACGTGGAAGTGTGTGGACAGGCCGCAGCAGCCCGGCTTGTACCATCCACCATACAAGCCTCCATCCATGCTCAGCCGCTTCGCCGGAGTGCACATGTTGATGAAGTGTAAGCCCTATTCGCTCGCTGTGAGACAGGAGCCACTGATGCATCTCCTTTGCTGACAAACAGTTGCCATGTGCAAGCGGTACTGGCGCACGATGGTGATGTGTACCCTCACGATGGCTGCTGGCTACATATCGTACACGATGATGCCGACGGACACCTGAACGACGATCCGCAACGGATGCAAGCCATGTGACCAACACATTGAGCAGACTGTGTGGGTGAAGGGCCGTCTGAAAAAGAGGTTGGAGAAGCGCGCATGTCGCACCTACCCAATCGGGAAGCGATTCCAACGACGCTGGAGTCCATAAAGAGCGGTTACTCCTCGCATCAGGGCACCCGTTAGGTGTATCCTCGTCATTAAATATCGCGACCCCCTCTTCCGAAGCGGTAAAACGTGTGAACGCCTCTCTCTGGCTCACCGGGATCTGTCGTGCCAGACGGGCGCACCTAGCCAGCAGTTCCCGTTGTGGGCATTGCTGCAAGTGCTTTTGCTGAAGCAAGGCGGTGCCATTGATGAGCCCACTGGAACGAATGTAGTGCAGCGTGTCTGGCTTCGCAGTGGGTGCGATCAAAAGCAGGGCGTCCGCTACCTGCTCGCACGTCCACTCCCTCGGATCACCCAGCACAGAGAGGATGTACACTTGTGTGTGTTCCGGAACCGCCTCCAGAAGCTCGTCGTCACCACAAGAAGCCCTCATGGCGTTCACCTGCGCCTGATACACACTCCGACGCACCTCTTCTGGGTAGGTGGCGTGATTATGTTCATACTCGCTCATCTTTGGTGCGTCTGCTAGCGGACCATCAGGGAAGCCTTCCATGCCAAGGCCACACCACAGTGGCTGTAATGCTTCCTCAGAGACAAGCCCATCGTGCATTACCCAGCATGTCGCAGGCGAAGAAGTTGCCAAAGGACTCTTCGACGCGGTATCTAAATCCCCCTCGTCTACGTCAGGTATATAGGGCACAGTATGTACCAGGGACGGTGGCACACTGTGTGTCGCTGCACGGACCAGAGAAGTAGTGGAGGAGGTGCATAGTAGCCGCACCACCGCACCTTTATAGCCGATATTGTTTCCACTTGGAGGAAGGTCAAATACATAGCCCTGCTCTGACAGCATGGCGCTGATCGTGTTGTCACCGCTGGCCAATGCGGTTAGAAAAGCATCCTGCTGCGTGTTACCACCCCCACTGGCCTCATCGCTATCAAAGCAGCGCGCTCGCTCTGCCATGCAATGCGAGAACACCTGCTCGCTGAGGCGGTTGCCGTCGCCCGTCCCGTCCGCGTCAGAGCGCACTCTTGATCGATGGTGCTGGCGGGTGGAGCTTCTGTACCTTGCCTGATAGCATTCCAGCGGTGCTTCCCACCAGTTCAGCAACAAGAGTGGATCAGAGCACGACGGCCCGCTGTGCACTTGCAGGTAGTAGTCGTCTCCGTCGTCCTTGAATTCTCTGGCCTGCTCTCGCCGGGTACTTCCTTCTGCATTCCCAGTCTGTCCACTAAATAAATGATTTCTTGTCAGAGATGACAGCTGGGAGAGCATCGAGTGGGACGCTCGTGTGGAGGAACTGCGCACGGGGAAGTTCGTCGCATTCTCCGGATCCCTGCGTGGAGAAACCCTACTGCTGGATTCTGGACCAGACTCCACCGAGGACGCCGCCATGCTTTCGGCGTATCTCTCATGCATCGCAGGAGGACCGGCGGTGCTCAGTGCTGCTCTCTTCCATTGGCTCACCGATAGCTGGGAATACAGTTCCATGTTAGTGGAGTGCGAGAGAGGAGAGGGGGATGCCTGGCAGCGGCCTAGGAAAACGTTGAGAACAGCCTGCTTATCCCGGTCACCCAGCATGTTATTGTAGAGTCGTTGAAGGCCCATCAATTGGTCCCACCCGGCGCCACGATGTAGCACACCGGCGCCCACCTGGGCGGATCCGCCGTACTGCTTAGCAATCGCGTCACCCAGAAACAGGTACATTTGAAGGAGGATATCACCGACATGCGGCGAGAGCGCCAGGTCAACCGACGCGTATAAAAGGCCCAGATCACGCAATTGATGTCCGAGTGCGTGAAGACCGTAGAAGTACTGAGCGATGTTTGTTCGATCGACGCAGTCGACGCAGTTGCTGCGCACCACCCCACACTGCCGCGATCGATTGTGTGAGGAAAAAAATCCGCTGTACTCAAAGTCTTCCTCTGCGGCTGCGGAAACTACATTCCACGCGCGATGAGCCAAGCGTCGGAGGTCAATAGCCTTGTAGTGCAGCACATCCGCGTGTGGGCGCTCGCGGTCCTCACCTGGGTGCCTTCTGGCGTCCCGGCGTGGGGAGCGCGTTGCGGCCATTAAGCAGCGGATAGACTCTTCATACGCTACACCGAGAATCGTCTCGCGCGGATGCTTCTCCTCCTGCTTTAGTAAACTCAAGACTACGATGGGGGCACCGTAGTCGGCCAGCAGCTCCTGAAAGTGCTTACAGGTGTCATTATAAAACGCATCAGCTCCACCCACTGTGATGGGTGGCTTTGGCATGGAGGAGGATGGGTGACACCAATGAAGCGGGACTGAGCCCCGTACCTGAACATACGAAGCGTACGCGCCTGTTGTAAAGCCGTGACAACACGCTGACTCATCACAGACTATCTGCTCCACCTCCACGTGGTTCGCCACGCTTCCGTCGCTGCTGACACCGCGACGAAGATACCGAACACCGGCAAATTCTTTACTGGCTCGCCCGATGAGAGTGAGCAGAACAGGCTTGCTACCCGCCCACAGAATCCGCTGTGTGACCGCTCCATGCATGATGTACACCAACCAGCGAGCGATGGCAGGTGGAATGACTACGTCGGGCAACCCCCGAAAGCCGGTCCACTGACCCGCTCCATGCGCGCCAAGAGCAGTTCTCGTTGAGGCATCGAAGGACGGTCCCCGCTGAGATGAGGGGGAAGCCCTTTCTGGCGCCACTTCCTGATGAAATGGTTCCAGCAGAAAGGCATTCCACACATACTTCATCCTACGCACACGTGCCTCACGGGGAACGGTCATATTGGTCTGCAGCGTGTTGCTGAGGTCATAGGTGTGGGAGTAATAAAAATACTGTTTGAGCGAATGGGAGCAGAATTGGCGACGGTACCACTCCTCGGATGTCTGGCGCCCAAATAGAAATGGCGCCACCACCGCAGTAAATGAGAAGCCGCTCAGGTCGGCACCAGAGCATGAATCCTGCCACAGGTTAACCATTGCCACATCTGAAATCTCAAATATGCGATGCAATCCAACACGACCAACCAGTTTGCGCTGAGTGACAAGTAAGAGGTAATAGCCACGTGTGAATCGAACGCAGCCGAGAAGCGCCTTGGCGGTGCCGCAGCGACTGCCC
The DNA here is from genome assembly GCA_020509355.1 of Blechomonas ayalai. NCBI lineage: Eukaryota > Euglenozoa > Kinetoplastea > Trypanosomatida > Trypanosomatidae > Blechomonas > Blechomonas ayalai. Next base: position 144,828 of record JAIZPF010000006.1, on the reverse strand, counting down.
CCGCTTTCCTTGAGGTGCCTCATCAACGCCTGAGCTTCTCCGCGCGGCAACATTGTGGTTTCCACGTGAAGACGAATCTCTTCTGCATTAACATCCTCATCCGAGAGAGAGCCAAAGTCGTCCTTGCTGAAAATAAGGACGGGCACATGTGATGCATCAGGAACAAGATTGAAGAGGTAGCAATGTGTTGGTGTATCGACAAATTCGATGCTCTCCAGTGGTGCCTCCTCAGGGCTGTCTAGACAGGCCTCCGGCAGGCGTGATTGCGCACCTACCATTTTCACAGGGGGAAATCCCTGTATCGTAACAAGCACAGCTGAAATGCGTCAGTTGCCGTCCGCACAAGAAAGGCAGCATCTACAGTACCCGCAATGGAGAACACGAAGCCTTCAGGACTGGCTGAAGTAGGGCAGGGAGAAAGATGGCGGAAGTAGGGGTGTGAGTGTGAGCGTGTGTGTGTGTGAGAGAGTGTGCAACTGACAAAGACCCGAGAAACGCAGTCCACATACTTGCCTGCAGGAGAAGGGGAAGTTGGGTGCACCCCACAGGCACGTTAAAACATGCCCCCAACGCACATAGTCCATTTCGATGGTGCACACAGTAATATGAGTGAGTCAACAGATGCGTAAGTGGAACTTACACTGAGGAAAATGCAAGAAACGCACCCAGAACCGCAAGCCCCCGTCGTTGACTCCTAACATTCCCTACGCAGGCATCGCTAGTTACCCCTGCCCTCTGCTTACTCTTCCACCAGGAGGCGCTCCGTGTGGCTTTGTGTGTTATGGTGAGTGCTCCAGCAGTCCTTTCCGCCACTCTCACGTCGCTACGAAGGGGCTCTGCGAAAGACTCCAACCGTGCTATACACGTGTCGGAAGGGGGGGAGTCATAACCCTTCGTGCAAACAAAAATAAAATAAATTGTCGAGACGGGTGACAGTTACTGCACATGAAGCTCCTTCCCCGAATCGCGTGATACGGCCTTGCGAATGTACGCCAGTGGGAGCTGCCGCGTGCTTCCCACCCCGGGGGATAATAGGACGCCGTTCGCGCTCTCCCACAGCTCAATCCCATCGGCCAGAACTTTGGCGACATCGAGGTAAAGAAACACCTCGACCGACGCCCGCATGCCGCTGACCACACTCGCATCGCTCACCAGACCTCGAGAGAAGTGAATATGCTGCCGTGACATGGGAGAAAGATAGCCGCAGGCCTGGATCTTTTTCCATGCGCCATGGTACGTGCCATGTACCGCTACGGGTGCCTCCTTTTCACTGGTAATGCGCCGCAGCTCTGCGTGTACGCCTGACAAACTGTGGCCCTGATGAGCAGCAATGTACAGCAAACCATCGGTTGCCCCAAATGCAAGTCTGTAGCGCTGCTTGTCATTGAAGTGTACCACCTCCGCGAGGTCGGTTTCCGTAACGCCTTCAGTGCTGAAAGGGCGTAGTCGAAGCACCTCCTGCACCTTCACATAGCCGGTTCTGGACATCGCAATCCCTTTCGCATCCGCACCGTGCCGTAAGAGGTGTGACAGCGCCTTGGAGAGGGTCTTGCTTGTAGCTGGCGTGAGATGCGGGCTACGAAAGCCCGGTGGACGGGAGCGTAACAGTTCCTGCACGGCGTCGCGTGAGTTGTCCATAGGAACTACCACACGCCTAACAGTTTCAGATGCGGGGGGCGGCAACATGTGAGGCGTCTTGCTTTTTTTTCGGCGTGCTGTTGGTGGTTCCACTTGCGAAGAGGGTGGGCTGAGCATCGGCGCTGCAGCGACTAGCTGGACGGAACTCGCCGTTTCAATCGAAATCGGCAGGAAAGGCAGTGGTAGACTGCACGGTGCCCTCCATTGTGGGGATGGCGTTCCTTCTGGCACCCATGTCGGCGCGACCACGTATTGACGTCGAAGAAGCTCAATCAAAACAGCGGCGATGTTCCGACAGTCATCAATGCCGCTGTGATGCCGCCCACGAAGCGTCAGATCACACACCTCCAACATGTCCATCAGGTCGTCTACGTATCGCTTGCGTCTGTGCTTCACCAGTGACATGGCGTTCATGAGCTTTTTTAAGTTGCACCACCGATGAAACGACGGCGGTGGGGGCGGAGGCGGGTTGCCTTCGTCATCCAGAAGGCCCAGAGCGGAGCATATCTGCAGCTGGGATGGCAGCATTGTTTTTAGGTCCCAGTCCCCACACGTGACGAGACAGTAGCTCCGAGCCGGCGGGGCATCACCAAAGCCTGCCGCCGCCAGGTACCGCAGCGCGTCAACGTACACTGTGGGAAAGGTGGCGCTGCGGTCCACCTGCTGCTGCGTAATGCCGGTCAGCTCCGTGCAGAAATCCGAAAGCTGCGGCGCCATCACCGGCCGTACATAGCGCTGGAACTCCCCTACGACGCTCAGCGAGACAGGGTCTACTACCACTAAGGGGAACTCGATTACTTCCGGGTGTTGAATGCGTACCCCACGCTGACACGTCGCCTCAAAGTCAAGCACCACGTAGGCATCGAAAAGGGGTGCTGGCGCACAAGTACCGTGAGCCGTAGGGGGAGCACCCCCGCTGGCATGGCGAGTAGGTAGGCCATTGGAGGCGTTCCCCTCACAATGCAGGGCGCTATTCGCTGTGCCCGTGCCGCTATGTTTCTCTGGGGTTGCACTCAGATGAGCACTGCTTCCATTTCCAGCGGATGAGCCACTCGTGGAGATCTCAAGGGTTCCTTTGGCACCCTCACAACACGCCATCCCTGAAACATGGAGATAATGCGTGCTGCTTGAAGGCCCTACAGTCTTCAGCTGCGTTTCGTTGGTGTGATAAAAATCTGAAATGAGGAGAGGGGTGCGCGACAAAGGGAGAACGTTAATCAATTGGCGTGTGTGTGTACATGGATGCGCAAGGAGGAGCTCTAAATGATGACACCAGAGGAGTCACGTACAGAAGCGACTACGGGACCACTTTTATTCACCTCGTTATATGGCTACCTTGTGTTATATCCTCAGCAGCACGGAAAAGGAGCCGTACCCAGGAACTCCTCACAGCGACTGTGAAATGATCAATAAGATCTGCCTTGGCGGAGAACCGCAACGCTTGCCGCACCTACCATCTCACCGTTGCATGCCACTCATTATGAGTCACGCGCGACGAAGCTCTGTCAGTTCGTGCGGTGACAGCGAAAACGTGTCCTGCGTTCGTGCCGACACAACGTCCACCGCCACCAAGTCTCCATCCGGGTTTCGCTTCCTTGCCTGCACCACTACCACCTCCCCACGGTGCTCCCCGAGCACAACGATCCCCCGTTCACCTTTCTTCGGGACCACCGTCTCGAGTGCCTCCGCGCCCACCACCTCAATCACGGCAGGGTGAGCGGAGCTGGGCGAATCGGATTTCCACTCCTGCAAACGAATCCGCTGCGCCGCCCGCTGAACGTACTGTACGACGCACTTCTTTCCATACCAAGTGCCTGCACTTTCCGCCACCACACGGACAAGAATGTTTGGTATTACCCACCAGAGGGGGCGTGCGCCACCCTCAGCAGAAGGGGACGTGACCGCCGTTGGGGAAATTGCCGGGGTCGTGGTACTGCCCGTCGTTGGAGTACCATCAGTCACATCAATCACAGGCACAGGCCGGCTACTCGGGTCGGCCTTCCATTTCGCGTAGACGTCTCTCTCTACAAAACCAGCGGGACGCACATCATAGATGGACAGCTTTTCCTTGGAGCCATCAAGAAAGAGCGCCTCCAAGGTTTGCTTCACGGCGTCTACGCGCGTAACTTCGAACAGCTGTGATACCATTTCATTTGTAAGGCGCTTGCCATATCGCTGATCCTCGTCTGCAATCTCTGCCGCGTTTGTGAAGCGCTGCAGGACTGCAGAAGGGGACACCAGAGGTGGTAGTGGTCCTGACAGCCCCGTTGTCGGGGACGCCACTGCTGAGGAGGAGAGGGACGAGACGTCTGACGACTTCCCCACTGCCGTGGTGGAGGACTTACTACCCGTAGCTTGTGCTGAATACCGCTTGCACATGACCTCACCTGGCCGTACGCGGCGGATATCGGCTGGTTCGTCGGTGGTATCAAGAAAGCCCCCAGAGGACATGGGGGCGTACACTTCCACCACCTTCAGCTGCCGTGAAGCCGCCTGACTGGATGGCAAGGGTAAGGCGCGTGGCGCGCTCCACGTCTCCGTGTGCATGCGGCGGAGCAAGCTCATACCGATCGGTGCCGACTGTGATTTGCGACGCTCCTTTTCCAAATGCTGCTCCACCGCTGCCTCAAAAAATCCGAGAGACTCCCCTGGCGGGGAGGCGTCCTGTCCGGACGGTACAGCGTTGGTGCTCGAGCTGGCTGTCCCGTTGCACCACCGGTCTGCTTCAGAAGTTGCAGGGTGCAGGCGGCCACCGACGTCTGCGTCGTCATCACTAGCGTATTGTGAAAGTTCTGACAAAAATTTATCTCGAGCAGAAATCGGCGTCCCCTCTGCTCGACGGAGCTTCAGTCTTGGCTCCTCGGCAGATGGCTTCATTACTTTCCTGAGAAGACGGACGGATCGGCCGTGCGGTGAACTAGAGAGGGAGAAGCCAACGTTCCTTTACTTATTTTCCACTTTGCCCATAACACTCAACTTACGGGCAACCGCCAGAAATGATACCTTCGAAGAGCGGAAGGGGGGGGAGGGGAGAACATCTGATAAGAAGAACTGTACACAGTCAGTACTCGCAGCTAATGCCTGCTGCATAACGCCCGCTGCCAATACGGTATCCTTCGACATTCCAGTCACTCGGCAATCTTGGCACACCTCGGGAGGTGGAAGGCTAGTGTTAATCGGGCCTGTGCCTCTTGTAGGACGGCCCTTCCCTGCTATCCCTCCACCCTCCCACCTGTCCTCTTCCGCGGCTATCACCCTGCATGGCACCACGAAACCCACCGCCGCGGCCTCGCGATTCCTGTGGGGCAAAGCGATTCGTGCTGCGAAACTGGTGCATACCTCCTGGACCACTGTGTTGGTCGCTGGAGGTGGATGTGACCTGCATGTCCTGCTTGGTGGTCGGATCGACTTCTTTCAGAGCATTCCGTATGACAAACATATTCTTACGGAACGTAATTTGCCGAGGGCTGTTGTAATTCGCGTCGTGATATCCACTATTACCGCGAGCGCCATACCGACCTCGCCCTCCCCGCGAAGCTCTAGCGAAACTGCCTTCTCCTTGCTTTTGCCCAGCGGTATCAATGGTATCCATCTCGCAGCCCACCGTTTCTTGGGGCACAGACTCTGCTAGCTCGGTAGCTCCGCAAAGCTCCGTCTTGGAGATGTTGTGATGCTTCAGCACCAGAGCCACCCGCTCGTCTCTCTCGATTTCATAGGCCGTCTTTCGCAGTGTCCCCATGACGCCTCCTCTGCCTTTCGTTTGATGTGGTTTGCTAGAATCGGGCTGCTGTGTAGACTTGGGCTGGTAAACCAAATTGAAATCATCTTCCTCCTCCGTTTGCATCACACCCGACATGGCGTATTGGCTTTCCTGACGCGCCCTTCAGGTGTAGGTGCTTTTCTTGGTCCACAGTTCCTCTGACAAACGCAGCCCAAACACCAAATGGAAGTGGAAAAAACCAAGGAGGACAGATCAAGAGCAGGCATGCAATGTCAAGCACAAAAGGCCGATGCATTCTGATGTGACTGTAGCAAACCCCAGCGGCGTAATCGGCGTGGGGGAAGCAGAATAAATTACATCATATGTGGCCAACACTGATACCCACACACACACACACATTGTGATCCATGGCATAACCAGTCACCTCATCGCGGCGCCACGGTTCAAAACTTCCATGGTGGAGCAAGGTGAAAGCTGGCCCGCGTGAGATGGCAACTGCGTGTGTCACTGCCCAGTACTCGGCCAAGGAGGAGCCATTCGGTTCTCTGTACCTACACGATGCTGTCGGTGGGACCAGCAGATTGAAGTACCTTAGGATCCTCGGGCGATGATGGATAGCGAGGCCCCAGACAACGTGCAGCCGTGCTGTTGGTCTGCACCCGCAGGCTTTATCACCACTGCCATCAACAGGTAGCCCAGGGGGACTCGTGGGCACGCACGGTTCTCCGACAGTGAGTCTCACATCACCACCTCACGCGAGACGGTACGCGCAAGGGCACCCTTCACCTTCACAACAGGGGACCCGGGTGACAGCAGTGAACCACCAAACCACCACGGAAGAAAAGGCACATGGTGATAGAGAGATCTGTGTATTTCGGTGACAAACGATTCTTTTGCTTTGGTTAACCGCTGGGTCCACACATCCTTTCCCACCATGAAACTTTACTCCTTCACAGACCAACCACCATCACCATTCTTCCAGCGTTCGGTAGTGTCTCAATACCTTTTCATCTAGTCACTCGCTGACATTCCAAGGTACTAGACGGAGTGGGCGTCCTCCACTCTCCCTTCCACATTCTTATCATTGCGTATCATAGGCTTTCACATCGTCAGCTCGATTACTATTCTTCCACCAGCACATGCTGCATTGCCGTGACAGCCTTAGTTGTGCCCCGCCCTCTGTGCAGACGTTATTCGTCGCGTATGGCACCCGGATGCATTGAGTGCCCAAGCAAACTCTTAAATGGAAATCAGTGATGAAAAGGCCGTCACAAAATTAACAATAAACCCCCCCAAGGTACTCTTAAACGCCCCCCCCCCGTAGATTCAATTCTAGAAGCGTGTGGGCGACAAGAAACGGGGCCGAGCAGAGATCCCCGGTTCTTATCTCTCTCCCACGCTCGTTGGCCTCAACCCCCTCGTCGTACATGTTAAACTGAAGGCACGCCATGACCCCTTCCCTCCGATTCCCAACATAGTCCCACACACTTCCCGTAACCTGCGTGCTCCGTCCCCCCAGCTACCACAATCGGAAAAGTTAATATTACGCATTGGTACAGATACATAAATATATCCTCTGTGCTTGCTTAGGGGGTGCACAAACTGGTGAGGTACCTGCCGTCCGCCAGACTCTACTACATGGACCAGTGCGACGGAAGGGAGGATGCCACACGCAAATGCAAAAAAATGATAAGGGATGAAAATACTTTGTACGAGTGAAAGAACAGGTAGGCTACCAGAGGACACACGTCGACAGCAGGCTTTCTCATCTTTCACGAAACAAGTTGCATCTAGCACGGACTCAGTTACAAGTGATGTGAGTTGTGTGAGACACAAGCCAGAAGTCATTACCTAGCCCCAAACCACAGAAACATGCCGGATACTGAAATGAAAAAAACAAACGCTGCCGCATATACCCATTCTTATTCCCTCCCTGGTGTGGAGCTATTGTCAGACCTCCTTACAACTGCACGCGCAGCGTTGCTGGCAGGAACAGCTGACACGCGGCCGAATACATTTTGCCTGTATGTGTGGGGGAGAGGGAGTGCAGAAAATATGATGCTCACCGAAGGTGGTTGCGTGGATACCCACCACCACTCTACCTCCGGAATACAGTTTTATCGCCATTACCATATCCCCCCCCAATGCTGTAAATCACAATATCCGCGCCTTGCCGACAGTGGGATCAGTAGGGCTCTTGCCCAAGAGTTCACGTACACCTTCATATCCATCTGCCCAGGAGTATATATGTCCCTGGTGATGCCGGCCACCTCACCGTGGTGTGCCAGGGTCCAGTACCCCGTCGCGGGGGAAGCCAAGCGCCAGCATTACTCCCGGTCCTAGCGGATTCGGGCTGGCGGCTACCAGAGAAAGAGCAAACCTATTCACAGGCGCTCTGGGGTGAGCGTAGATCAAAGACAGCTCTCCCACACGTGCAGACGTGCTACACCCCCTCTACCCAGCGACTTCGCTTGCTCCTGAGCGGGGGTATCGAACAGAACCATGGACCACTCTTCGCGGTGCGCAGTGGAATGCAGGAGGGCTGATGCAGCCCAAAAGGCTGGCCCTCGCCCGGATGTTGCATGAGGGGAACACTGCCTTCTGTCTTCTGTCGGAAGCCCACTTTGGAGGCGACGAGTGTAGCACGTGCAGGTTAAACGTACACGGAAGAAAAAAAGGCACATATACGGCTGAGGATACCGAGGAGGGAGAAACGCCTGCTCCCTTTGACTGATTACGGCACGAACTGCTTTTCCAAATAATACTTCTCATCCATGTACTCAGGTACCCACATCTGGCTCTTCACCAGCTTGCGCAGTTCCGGTATGTTGTCCGGGAGGTCTTCCTTTGCAAGTTTCATCTTCTGTAGCTGCTGGATGCAAGCGACGGCAATACTCTCGCTCACCTCCCGCACCTTCTCGATGGTGGGGTATAACTGACCGTCCGCAAGATCCTCGTCGGAGGTCAACTGAGAAAGGCACGCGGCGGAGGCCACCAGTACTTCCTGAGGGATGTATGGACACTGCGCCACGCTACATCCTAGCCCAACGCCAGGGAAGATGTACAAATTGTTTCCCTGTGACGGGCGCAGAACCTTGCCGCTGACAAGCGATTCTGGAAAGGGGCTGCCAGAGGCGACGATAGCCTTGCCGTTGGTCCACTGATACGCGTTGTCGGGTAAAATCTCGGCCTTGGAGGAGGGGTTGGAGAGAGGAAAGATGATGGGTCGCTGGCAGTACGACGCCACATATCGCACGATCTTCTCCGTGAATGCCCCGCCGGTGGCGCCAAGGCCGATGAGCGCGGTGGGTTTCACGTAAGCCACCACTTCCTCCAGTGTCTTTAGGCCGGCATTGTCCTCCACGGGGATGTCGCTGCGAGCCCATTCAACTTTGTGTTTCGCCAACTTGTCCCCACGCGTGTTTGTGACAAGGCCCTTGGAGTCCACAAAGTAGAAGAGCTTCTTCAACTCCTCGACGGGAGCATTATCTGACATGGCTGCGAGAGCGGCAATGCTATCGGCCACCCCAGTGGCCGCGGAGCCAGCACCGAAGAACAATACGCGGTGTTCCTGAATAGGCATCTTGCTG
>JAIZPF010000006.1:113215-135869 GCA_020509355.1 Blechomonas ayalai | reverse complement strand
AATGTCGTCATTGAAGCAGCGGTACTTCCGTTGGTAGCGCTCCAGCATATCAAAGCAGTGATTGTTACTGAAATCCTCGAACTGGATAACGGCGGAGGGCCACGCCTCCGTCGCGGAGGCCATGAACTCGTCCATAAGACTGTAAAACTCATCGTCATTGCAGCGCTTTTTGCGAATGCCGAGATAGAGGGGATCATTGCGTAACGTCTCATTGTTGGTGCCCACATCCAGGACAACGGGTAGAATGCGGCTCGGCTTTATTCCACCAGCGGCCACATAGAGGGAGCTCTTGCCAATGCTGATGCCGATGCCGTTGATACCAAGATCACCGAGCCCCAGAATGCGGGAGCCGTCGGTCAACACAATAACATCGATGTTGGGCTTGCGAAGGTTGTGTATAAGTTGTCTCACGTTACCAATGTTCTGGATACCAAGATAAAGGCCATGATCCTTTTGGTACAAACTTCCGTACTGCTGGCACACCTCCCCAACGGTAGGGGTATATATGATAGGAAGCATTTCCTTCAAGTGGCGGGTAACGAGGGCGTAGTAGAGAGGAACGTTCATGTCAAGAACGGTACGCAGCAGTTGGTAGCGATTGATGGGCAAACCGAGACGACAAAACTGCACCCAAAACCGTTCCAGCTGGTCATCCATGGTCTCCACCGAGGGGGGAAGAAGACCATCAATATTCATGTGTTTACGCTCCGCCAGGGTGAAGGCCGTGCCCTTGTTGGTGAACCGGTTACGCACAAAGTCAACCCCGCGCACGGGCCGATCAGAGACGTATAGAAGACGAGCAATGGAACGCGCGAGCATGCTGAGTAAACCTTTCCTATTCTTTTGCTTTCAAGCAGACGACAGGATGTAATGAACTAAATGCTTAGTAGGTGCGATTCCATGCAGCCGTAAATACACACATATATATATATATGAAAGTGGAGAATAGGATGAACCAGCCACGGCAACGGGGGGAAAAGGTATGAGCAGTGAGGTGGGCCTGGTACTCTTTCTTGTATACAGTAACACTTCAACACAGTATGCAAGTGAGCGTCTACCTCCCCTTCCCCCTTCCTACGGTCGCCCCAACCTAATGCTCCCGCTTCGGACAACCACCTCGCACAGAGGAAGGACCAGCCTTTCCTTCACCTCACTCATTTTCTTCTCTTCATCGTTTTCAATAGTTGTTCATGCATTCCTTTGGTGCAACACCGGGCTACTAGGTTCTAAGTAGGTAGTACACACTGTACGCATGCCGGCATTCCGTTCATCTCCACGCAACTCACAGCGCCTCCTTGTCAGTGAACAGCTAATGCCGCCTGCGCCGCCGCTCCTTGTCTAACGCCCCTATCGCCACCTCCACCACTCTCTCTCCCCTGCGTTGGTTACGCCGCACGCACAGTACAGACACACCCTCACATACAGGGAAGAAAAAAATAAATAAATCCTCGCTTCCACAACGTGCGCGGTACTAGCGAGTGCAGTGGATGCGCTCGCCGCCGCTGCTTTATTCTTCACATCACAAGAAAACAACATCCCTACATCCTTCTCCTTTCTTTCTTCCCCACCCCATAACGCGCCTACATGCAAGATGAGCGTTAACCCTCTCTGCGGCTACCACCGTGCACGCTATGGTGCCCGCTCGAGCGGCCGACCACGCAGGAAGACCTACACTGCTTTAGGTAGGGCGTAAACTGATTCATTCCCACTGTGATAACCGCACCCAGGAAGGGAAATGTTAATGCAGACGTGTACGTGGGCACGATTGAAATCGATAGATTCGATAGTGACAAGAAAAATCACAAAACGATATGATGCACGGCGTTGCGCTCATTACAAGCTGCAGATATAGGGAGAAGGAATCAAACGGCCCTCAATGTGTTTATTAAGTTACATGAAGAGGGCTGATTCTTGTTCAATAATTCTAACCTGTGCTGTTGATTTCCGTTTTGTAGAGTTAAAATTCACACCTTGGCTCGACCATCACGAATGCCCTATTCTACTACGTACCCGCGGTTCTTTGTCGTTGTACAACGGGGTCGGTTTGTCCTCACTCACAGTGCAGCCAGGTTCTCTTAAAGCGACGTAACCACCTTCACCTCCAATTCTTTGGGGTAGTGCGGGACCCATTGACGCTTCTTGACTACTTTCAGTAGCTCATCCTTCTGCCGCGGAAGGGATGTGTTTTTGTCAATACCCAGTCGTTGCGCTTCCAGGATGACATCGGTGGCGATGTGCGCGGAGATCTCGTGTATGTCCTCTAGTGGAGGATACAGCATACCCTCCTTCAGGTGCTGCTGAGTCGTGAGAGCATTGAGACAGGCCGCGGCAGCGACAAGCAGCTCATCGGGAATGTATTCCGGTTGACCCATCGCGCAGCCCAGCCCGATGCCAGGAAACACGTACATGTTATTTCCTTGGGACGGACGAATTTCCTTCCCATTGACCATCGTTGGCGGGAAGGGGCTGCCGGACGCGATGATAGCCTTGCCGTTGGTCCACTGATATGCATTCTCCGGAATTACCTCGGCCTGGCTAGTGGGGTTAGACAGAGGAAAGATGATGGGACGCTCCGCATTGCCGGCGACCATCTTCACGACCTCCTCGGTGAACACTGAGCCCACACCTCCTAACCCTAGCAGTGCAGTGGGCCTCACAAATCGCACGACCTCTTCGAGAGTCTTCAGCTTTGAGGTGTCCTCGGCGGTGACATCTGTGCGAGCGAGGAGTACCTTGTGTGAAGCAAGCTTATCCCCGCGTGTGTCCGTGACAAGACCCTTCGTATCCACGAGATAGAAAGTGCTGAGCACCTGCTTCACGTCCACGTTGAAGAGACGGGAGACGAGCTTGGCAATGCTGTTCGCCACACCCACCGCCGCGGAGCCAGCGCCGAACACCACAATGCGGTGATCCAACGGGCTGATACCAGACAGCTTCACGGCGTTCAGGAAGCCGGCGGAGATGACGGCACCAGTGCCTTGAATGTCGTCATTGAAGCAGCGGTACTTCCGTTGGTAGCGCTCCAGCATGTCAAAGCAGTGATTGTTACTGAAATCCTCAAACTGGATAACGGCGGAGGGCCACGCCTCCGTCGCGGAAGCCATGAACTCGTCCATAAGACTGTAAAACTCATCGTCATTGTAGCGCTTCACGCGGTTGCCAATGTAGCACGGCTCATTGAGGTAGCGGTCAGTGTTCGTGCCGGCGTCCATGACAACAGGCATGACCCGCATGGGATGCAATCCAGACCCGGCCACATAGAGGGAGCACTTGCCAATGCTGATGCCAATGCCGTTGATACCAAGATCACCGAGCCCCAGAATGCGGGAGCCGTCTGTAATGACAATGACCTCCACATCGGTATACATACTCTCCTGAAGCACCTCCTGGAAATGACCCTTGGTAGACATGCCGAAGTACATGCCCCGCTCGCGGAAGAAGTAGTTGCTGAAGTTCTGGCACGCTTCGCCCACAGTGGGAGTGTAGATGATGGGAAGAAGGTCCGCCAGGTGAGCCTGAATAACGGCATAGTAGAGGGTGGTATTGGTGTTGTGGATGCTAGCGAGGTGGATGTAACGGTTGATCGGCTTCTCAAAGTGGCAGAGTTGCTTCCACAAACGCTCCACTTGCTCTTCCAGCGTCTCGACCACCGGGGGCACACGACCAAGAATTTTCAACGTCTTGCGCTGCTCCACCGTGAAGGCCGTGCCGCGGTTGAGATAGCGGTTCGTCAAGATGGAGCATCCGTGGGTGTTAATGATGGTAGGAGTGTGACCGTGATTTTCAGGGAGCGACATGGCTTTGAATAGGTTGTTTAAAAAGATTAGGGAACTGTGCAAAGTCTGTGAGACACGTGGTGGGGAGAACCGCAGATGAAATTTGTGCGGTCGAAGAAGGAAACACATCCAGGACTGAACTAACACACCGCTTTCCAGAGTGCACGCGGAGCTATACCAACTCTTCCCTCCTCTCGCATAGGGTGTGCCAATAGGACTAAAGCATTTATTACAGGTCGAGCTCTATGACACCATACCGATTGCCACAAGCGGTTTCCCCCTCCCTCCGCTATTATACAAATTAAATGCGCTTGGTTTTCGTTCCTCGCGCTAACTTTCAAGCGCTGTACCGTACAGTTACCAGCGGCACACAATGCGTGTGTGCGGTGGAGGAGCACCTCGCACCTATGTGCATAACTGATGGGGAGGTGGGACGTGAAAGGGAAATGGCGGATTGTGATGGTTAGGCTCCAGATGGTGATCCTGCGTGAGGTCACACCAGCACTTCAGCGCAGATAAGTATTGCACGCATAGATTACAATCTCGGGAGGGGGGCTCGCCGTAATGCACGAAGAGCTACATCGCTCCCCCACACCCCCACTCTTTCTTATCCCCCGCCCCCTTTCCCAACATCTTGACAACTGCCACTGGCTCTCTTCGACTGAAAGTCGCTAGACGGGCAACACCCGCCCCATTCTCCTCAGACCACGAGGGCGAATGGAATCTACCATACCAGGACCTTACGTCTTAATAACTCGGCATTAGCGGAAAGCAACACCCACACTCACACCAATGGGGGACAACAGGAAAAAAAGCTTTAGTATGTGAAAGCAACAAAACAATGCAACGCAACAAATCAAGCGACAAGCGACACGGAGAAGGATAGTCGGGCACGCGTAACACACAATGTCGACAACAAATCCTTACTTTCCCTGTATACTGTGACGTAACCTCAGCCCGTTATCTCTTGAAAAGACAAAAGCGAGGATGCCTTTCTTTCCCTCACTCAGTCATCGCTTTCGTCATCGGAGGACGAGATCAGTTGCTCTTCTTCATCGTCAGAATGCACTTCAATCTGCGTGCCGTGCTCCTCATCTTCCTGTAAGGTGACCTGGCTGGCGCAGGTAATCTGATTCTGATCCTTTTCAAAAGGCCGTTCCACCACCACCTTCGGTTTCTGATTCGCCGCGCCTGCAGTCGATTGCGTGTCACGCTCATCCGCGAAAAGAAAGCTAAGAAGGCTTGGTGCCGCCGAGGAGATGACGCGTATGACCTTGTCAAGCGGAAATGTGACCATGGAGCAGAAATGCCTCCACGCCTTCAGCTCGTCCATGCGTGGGCCGCTCTTCTTCTGGCCCACGCGGCGGAACTGCATCTTGGCGTTCTTTGTCTCCTTGTGGTGGGCAAGCACTGCGGCTGCTTCACAACTCGTGCAACCTAACAGGTCGTGGGTATCGCAGAGGGTGTCTTCCTTGAAGGCAAAAAGGGAGCGCAACTCCTCCAGTGTAAAGTGCTGCTTCGAATCCTCTTGCATGTCCACTACATTTGCTGAGAGACCCTGCTTGCTCACCTGCCGTTGGTAGATCTTTTCCTCAATGGTGCCTGTGCTGAGCAGGCGGTAGATGAACACACGCTTCTTCTGACCGTCACGCCAGACACGACCCATCGCCTGGGCATCGTTGGCTGGGTTCCAATCTGGGTCAAAGAGGATCAGCCGGTTCGCCCCGATGAGGTTGAGACCCACACCACCAGCCTTGGAGGACAGTAGAAATACAATTTCCTGCGAACCGGGCACATTGAAGTAATCCACCAGCTCCTGACGCTTCTTGATGGGCGTGCTCCCATCCAGCTGAAAGTACCCGATCTTCTTCCGCTTGCAGAGGGCGGCGATGATGTCCAATGTCTGCGTAAAGTTCGAGACAATCACAAGCTTGTCACGGTCGCCATTGCTGCGGAGCTCCTCCAGCATCAGAGACACAAAGTGCAGCTTGCTGCCGCTTCCCTGGCTGAGATCCCCTGGCTTGTATCCCTTCGGCAGGATACTTAGCGGGATCCCTCCCCGTACGGACCCACGTCGCGGCTTCTCGCCCACGGCCGGAGTGCTGGCACTAGCTTCATTGGAGAGCTTCACGGCATCGCTAAAGAGGTCCATGTGGTTGCACAGTTTTCGCAAGGCAGAGATGAGCACGAGCGGGGTGCACGAGGCGGTTTCCGCGATGGCAGCCATCTTTTCATACGCCTGCTGCTGTGTGGACCCGAGCCGCACAAATACGGTGACATCCACCTTTGGCGGCAGGTAAGACTCGTTGATGGATTGCGTTCGGCGGAGGATGAAGCGCTGCGTCAGGTGAGAGAGATAGTGTGCCCGATCGCGCCCGAGTTCCCTCTGATGCTCGGGGCAGTCCGGATCACGACCAATCGTGATGGGCTCCTCGAATACACGGGAGAACAGATCGCGGTTACCGAGGATGCCAGGGTTGACAAACCCGACCATGGCATGGAACTCGGACAGGTCATTCTGAATGGGAGTGCCAGACAGGATGACGCGATTGCGCGTGGGAAGCATATCTACTGCCTTGGTGGTCTTGACCTCGGCGTTCTTGAGACGGTGGCCCTCGTCACACACAACGAGTTCCACCGACTTCAGGCCGGAAATGCGTGTAATATACTTTCGGAGCTGATCGTATGAAATGACGAGCACGTCGCCTTCTCCGTCGAAGCGAGAAATAATGCGATCCCCCTTCGGGGTCGATTCCGAGATGGCGAAGTGCTTCACCGTGCCCTCGCCCAACCACTTGTCAAACTCATTGCACCAGTTCCGCACCAGCGACGACGGGGTAACGACAAGACACTTGCGTGCCGTTGGTTGGCCGAACTTCCCTTGCTTGAGGCACGTGAATATGGTGGCTACCGTTTGGATTGTCTTACCTAGACCCATCTCATCTGCGAGGATAGCGCCATGATACCCAGGCATGCGATCACCCGTGATGCAATCAAAAAGAAACTTTACACCAATGCGCTGATGCGGTCGCAGCTTATCGCCAATAATAGGGTCCACAACAACTGAAACCTGCCGGCGGCCGAGGGAGTCGCGCTTGTAGTCGGCTCGGAAGAGCACCACTGCCCCTTCCCGATCAGCGTCATGCAGCGGGGTGAGGTCCTCCAGAAGGCCGTTCTTGCCAACTTTGGGACGCCCAGCAATGGGAACAATGAATCCTGTTTGACCCTCGCGCGGGCGCTTACGGAAGATCTGTGCGGCAAACACGGAACCACACAGGGTCTGTCCAAATGTCATCTTCGGCTTTGTCACCTTGGAGGTGGCGGCCGCCACGGCCTCGTCCTTGGCCTTCTTTGTGTCCTCCTTCACGCGCGACTCGTGCTCAGTCTGAAGAAAGAACTGCCCACTACGGAACACTTCCTCGCGGAGTGCGGTGATAAGGAGCAGATTCTTCCCTCCAACTTTCATTATGTGCCCCGCCTTGGCCTCCTCCACCTCCGCTGCCTTGATAGGGTAGCCTGGCTCCGGTCGATTGCCAAACTGCCGGCCGACACGATCGTACATCATAACACCCAGCTCCACCGTATCAATGATGATGACACCAACGGACTCGTGGCGTGTGGCGCTGTCCGTCTCCACGTGGAAATAAAGTTTGCCGTAGGGACTGACAGGGTAGCGCGAGACAATGTCACTCCTTGGTGCTTCTGAACCGCCGTCCATTCCATTGGGTCCTTCATCTTCAACTGGGAGGTCGGGCTTCGGTGCCCCATCCTCTTTCCTGATGGTGGCATCGATACCATTTGCGACGGCCACCGCATCCACGCCTACCATTGAGCCTGCCTCCGTCACAGTATCCACTTCAGCGCCCGTAGACGAGACGGCTGTATTTGCCGCTGCCTTGACATCAGCCGCCTTCTTTCTAGCGACCTCGGGCTGATGGTAGTCGATACACGCCCGCTTGGCCAGCCTCTCGGCAGTGATATTCCCTTGCGTGGTATTCTTGGCGTCAGGATAGACTACTTGCCTTTGTCGTCCCGTCCCAGCAATACAACACGCGGCCCCGCTGCTGCGGCCGCTCTTCGTATCATCGACGACTTCCTCCGTAGTGGCTGCTACAATCTTGGTTGGCGCTCGAAAGGCGGTTGCGTCACGGCCGCTGGAGAAGGATGACCGTTTCATCAGGGGCATCCCCCACACGCCTACCTCTCGTCCCTCTTGCTCTTTCTACCTTTTCCTGTGCAAGAACCCGTGCGGTTATACCGCCCACCCGTAAGAAGTTTTAAAACACAACAAGGGAATGTAGTCGACCTAGGTACACGACGCATGCCTGGTAATAGAATTCCCCACTGTGGGTGTGGTAATGGGGGCGGTCCCCACTTGGGACAGGAGTAGCAACTGGTTGTAGTAAGCAACACATACGGCGAAAACCAACAGCTCCCAAGCGCATTCTCGCTGACTGCACGGTGCCATCCATTAAGAAGTATACAAAGCCGCAGTTGTACTCCAAATGCACACGTAGTCAGCACTGCACTCCTTGTCGTGCCTTCTTTTCATGTGCCCTGATTTGTTTCTCCAACGTCTTCTTTGCTCGAAGGAGCTGGACCAAATTCTTGATGTAGTCATCAATCTCTTTCCGATCCTTGCCAACCTTGGTCGCCGCGAGCTGTACAGCTTCACGAAGAAGCTCATTGCGTTTGGAAAAGTCCACCACCGCTAGCCGGTAGCTCATGTCCTCCATCCTGCGCAGCATATCGGCCCTTTCCTGCTGCTGCGAGTGGTTCGCGGCGGAGAGTTCTGTGATGCGTGTCTGTGCTGCTTGCAACTGCTCCCTCAATGAGGCCGCCTCTTCCTCCAGCCGATCTCGCTGGATCTGCAAAATCTCGATCTCTTCATTCTTCAGCGCAGGGTCCGTAAGGGCGGCTAAGGCCCGCGTATACGCCTCCTCTGGCGAAGGATGCGCTGTGCGCACCATGTCCTTCGCCATTTCTACGTCCGCTTCGGTCATCCCCACATCCGTCACTGTGTGCAAGAAGTGATCCTTCATCCGGTCGTCCACGTCGAGCTGCATATCATCAATTGCAAACCATCGGCCTCCGATGGCCTCTGGGTGCTCTTCCACGTGTGTGTGGAGCCAGCGAAAAATCTCATCCACGCGGTCGCGCACAAGGCGCTGCTCCGTTGGATCATCGGCGTAGTAGGTTACTTGAGAAACCTTAATCGTGCCGTTCGGCGTGCCACCGGCAATGCGAGGCAGACCACCCATCGTTTCCTTCTCAAACAGCTTGTCCAGACGCTCCACCATAGCAGGAAAGTTTCTCCAGGTGGATGATAAGATTATCGTGACCTTGGAGGGTCCACCAAGAAAGTCCACCAGATGGCGAAGCCGATGGACACACTCAGGGTCTAGATCCCCGCCACCAAACTGGAACCGCAACACCGGCAACAGGACACCATCGATATCAAGAAAGATAACGTAGCGGTCGCACTTCGACTTGTCGATGACGGACATCCCTTCACGGGGCCCCCAGGATAGCCTTTCAGCAGGTGTCTACGAGAAATGCTACAGAGACGTACACCCGAAGGGTGCTTTGTAACGTAAGAGTAAATAGGAATGAATACATGCAACGTTCCTGAAGCAGAGGCACCTGTTTGTTGCAGGGTCATCGAAGGCACGGGATCCACAGCATGTGGCATACCCCTCCCTGTGTTCCACGGAATTCTCAACATAGAGTTACACTGTACCACCATCCTCGTATACAAGAACAATATGGCCTAGCTGTGTGCTTCTTTCCTGCTTTCTAGCGACAAACGCTCATCTTAGCTTCATCTATCTATAAATTTCTTCATAAAGCCCTCCACCCTCGCTTCATGTCATAAGGGGGGGGGCGTCTGTCTAACCTTCCTCAGCGTTCTCCCAGCCGAGCCATCCACCAACCGCTCCGCGTATGTATCGAGGATAAGAAAATAATACAAGAAGGCCCGCATATGCTCGATGTGATTGTAAGGAGAGAACGCCTCTGGAGCGTCGGGAGACCTCAGCAAGCAAAGCAAAAGATATGTGCCCGTGGAGGGATCACATGCTGTGGTGTCACGGTACGCCCTACCAACGTGGTACGAATCGGTTGTGAGGTGCTGTGGACTTCTCCACTCACCTATGCGGAGGTGCCGCAGATGCGCCACGGAACGCCGTAATGAGCACGATGCCCTTAACACGCGTCACATGGGTGCAGCACGGTGAAGGAAGGAGCTGAATGAATCGCTCCCCTACCGCTGCCAATCATGCAAAGTATCAGACGGTAAACACAACACGCACGATAAACACCATTTTCATATCCTTCCCCTGCCCGTGCCTGGAGTAACCGACACATGCCTGATTATCCTGTTGTGCTATTCAACAGTGATGTAGGCAACCTGGGGACCTCCCCCTCTCTACCTTCCTGAAAGCACGTACACACGGAGATGTACACCTGACCCAACGCTGTTCTAACGGCACATATACACGCAGAGGAGTGCATTTAGAATATTCCATTACTCAAAATAAAACAAAACAAATCAAAACAGGCATGCTTACTTGTATCCAGATGCGATACCTGCCTTTTTTTCTTTCTTCTGGGAAGATTGATATTATGTGATGAGTATGCTCTGGAAAGTCTACCCAAGGTACCATCCTCGGATCGCCGTTCATACAAACAAACAAACAAACAAGCAAGCAGCCAAGAATAAGTTAATCAGCGCGGAAAAAGAAAAAGAAAAAAAAGAAGAAGTGAGCGCGTGTCTTCTATGTGTCACCTCGGGCTGCATGCAAAGAGGTCTGTGAACTGTTCCTCCGTCAGGGGCTTTGGTGGGGAACGCATACGCAATTTCGTATCGACGCGCTCCTTGGCACGCAGACGAGTTCTTCCTGCTTTCGCTGTCACCGAGATACGAGGAAGCGTTCCGGATTGCTTCTGAAGCACTGGAACTCGACCACGAGTGTGCAGTGCATAGGAAGGGGAAAAACCCTTCTTCTGGCCTGAGGTAGACTGAGACGACAGGCGCCCATTGCTCCTGGAGGGATAAACCACGCTCGCTGACTTCTGCATTTTACTCTGTACAGATGAGGCACGTACATCCCCTACACGTACCATACCAGTCCCCTGAGCAGTAGGGTTTGCCTGTCCACCGCGGCCTGGAGTGACGGAGGAGCCAGCTACCACTACGCATTTCCGCGGCGGGGCATGCGACGTGGCGCTCCTTTCATGTGTGGGAGACTTCAAGAGGGTTTTAAAGAAGGCCCTTACGGGCCTCAGGATGTTCGGCTCGTGCGACGGTTGCTTCCGTCGAGGATGTGTGAGGATGAAGAGTTCAATTCGGTCTCGAATGAATAAATCGCGCCGCATACATAACATCCGACGGGCGTGCGTCTCCAATAATCGGAGTGCGGGGATTCCAACTAGGAGATTATACATCGAGTCGAACATCATGTGCTCAAGCCGGTTCCTGTACAACTGCATCTGCTGTGACACATAAGACTCCCCGGTGCTCCGCCCAATGTCTTCCCCCTCCTCGCAGTAGATCTGAAACAGGACGGAGAGGGGTGAAACAGGGCATGCCACCGGGGGGCCCATCGGGTGGGTTTCCGTAGCGGTGCCGCTCCTCGCAACAGGATAGCTTGTGTCCACCGAGTAAGATAGTCTCGGGCGGCCAATGGACTTTGAAGATATCGCTGGTGCGGGCGGCGGAAGCCTGTTCGCTACAACACGTTCCGCCATCATGCGGCTTGTGAGGAGCCACATATCGTGGAAGTGAGCCACACTGAGGATGAGCGTCTGGCAGTAAAGCCGCCGTATCTGCCGGCGGGTACGCTCTTCCAAAAGGGCCAAGAAGGTAGCTGTGGACTGACCATCCAGTGCCGCCACTTGGTTCACCCCCCCCGCACACTTCGAGGGTGCCACGGTCCACTTCATCAAATCAACCTCCGTTCCGGCGCCTGCGTCTCCAACTGCCTCGCTGACACAAATGCGAATGCCCGCCACTTCCACCTCCACATCACCCATGCTGGAGGGTGAGCCGATTAAGTTAGTGCCACCGCTTACTGGTGAGTTGCTCGACGAGCTGTAAGCGAACGTGGCGTCAGTGCAGCCGTAACTACTACTCATGGCGCGGCCACCACCACTGTGTACACAGCGCGTGTTGCAGACACTGATGGATCCTGGGCTACCACTGCTCGGCCTGCGCGTGTTGGTGGCGAAAGGTGTGTCGCAGACGTTGCCCACAGCAGTAGAAGGGAGGGTAGTGCCATTTTCCGGTTGCAACAGCACCCGCGACTTCGGGAGTTCCTCTTCTGACTCTTCCCGTGAGTGTGCGCACACCACAATGTGCGTATCAGGAACGATAATGACAGTGCTTGCCTGATGGTCAAGCTCAGCAGGAGTGGTGGGACCCGGTGGAGGTACAGGTAGCATCTGGGTGCTGTAATTGCGTGACCGCGGTGGCGGTGG
The DNA here is from genome assembly GCA_020509355.1 of Blechomonas ayalai. Lineage (NCBI taxonomy): Eukaryota > Euglenozoa > Kinetoplastea > Trypanosomatida > Trypanosomatidae > Blechomonas > Blechomonas ayalai. The sequence continues at coordinate 123,615 of JAIZPF010000006.1, read as the reverse complement.
TGGCTCGATTGCCCCGACTGCGAACTGAGAGTCACGGCTGTAGCGGACCGCGGGCACGGTGGTGCGGTCTGGGGTGCATGGCGCATGCTGCACTGCCCTCATCGGTGACGCCCAACCTCTCACTGCCGAGCCCTGATGCTGGGAGTCCGCGGACGCCAGCGTCATATCGCTTTCATCAAATTGCAGACGCTTGGCGATGGGCAGGGGTTCGTCTCCGTCATCAAGAGGGGTCAGGGTAGAGGGATAGTCTTCTGTGGTGGTTTCGTATTCGGCTTCTTCATGGGGTCTGATGAAGGACTCTCCTTGGGCAGTTGCCATCGCGGACGGCGTAGGCTTTTCATAGGCCTTGCCACAGCTCATGCTGGCTGCCCGCTCATTGTCCCTGAGGCTCTCGGAGGAGGCCGGTGGGGAGGTACAGTGGCTGTGGGGGCTTAAGAAAGGCGCAACGCCAACTTCATTGGCCACGGAGTGGTGGGAAGGTTGGTGCACACCCATGAGACATGCAGCCTCCCACGGGTCACGCCGTGAACACCGTCGGTCCCCTTGCACGACCGACCTCTTGATATCACAGGTGGCATCATCGCCCCGCATCATTTCAACGGTGGCATGGTTAGAGGTACTGTTCGCCATGAAACGGCGGGGGCGGCCGTCAGCCGCCGTGACAGGTGGAGTAGAGGGTATCTTTTCATTGGACTTCAGTGCGCCTGCCGCGTTTGCAGGGCACCGCGCCGGAGTAAGGACAGAAGCAGCGGCGGGGTGCATCCTGTGAAAGGTACTCTGCCCACAGTTGCGTATGAGAGCACTTCAGCAGAGACACAGAGGAGTATTGCGGAAGACTAACAGGCGGCGCCACAGGCAAATGGAAGTAGACAATAAAATTAGCGGGACGCGCACAGCTTTCTCTTTCCTGTATGGCAAACACACTTGCAAGGTGTGGACGTGAAACAACACAGAGGGAGGCACAGCAGCCGCGGTACGGAGAGATCTCGGCTGATGTGCGACAGCTACCGCCCACCTCCCAAAACCCTTCCTTCAAATCCCTTTCGCAGCTGACGTCAAGAACTCCCCCCCAAAGGCGTCTAAAAGGCAGAGGCTGTGTACGGAGGAGCGCACAAGAGAAGGCAACTGACGCAGCTTCGACAAACAAAAGCAACAAACGAAAAAAACTAAAAAGTATTGGAGGATTCGAAAATGTAAATCTAGTCTCCCGCGTCGCCTCCTCGCGATGGGTGGTCTATGCTCGTGTCCCCGTGGTGGTTGGACGCTGTGGACAGAGTAGGAAAAGAGAAAGCCAAGGTAAATACATGAGGAGGAAAACCATGTGCCCAAACGGAGTGATCTGTAGCGAAGAAAGGCATTCCATGCGAGCATCGTGAGAAGGATGAGTATCGCCGATGGTGGGGCGATGCTGTAGCGTCTCTAGCAGAGCCAGTAGGAGCTGTCTCTGGAATGGCACACCGTCGCGCGGACGCAGCTTACGATTGTCTTTTCCGCATCCACCGTTTTGGGAAGCCCACCATTAAAAACAAAAGCAGGAAGGAAGGCTCCCCCACTCCCATATGGAGACTTCGTAGACTTCTTTCACCCACCCGCAGCTGCACAGACCAGGCGATATAGATCACTACCGTCACTCTCCGTAGTGCAGCTTGCCCAGCCACGATCAGTGAAGTACTACACAGTTCCACGCCCCTCTGCAGCGCAGCACACAAATGAACGCCGATTCGACACCCTTGCAGTAAAACATTCACAGCTTTCAGGTTAAAAAAACAAATTACTTGCTGCCTCCCTTCTGCATGTTCTGCATCATACGTGCCATACTCGCCATATCCGGCATTGCACCTGCGCCACCGCCCTGCAGACCTTGTAGCTGCTTCATCATACCCTGCAGTCCACTCATACCCCCCATCTGCCGGAGCATGTTCGGGTTCAGCATCTTTGCAATTTGGCCCATCTGTTGCTGGCCCATTCTGTTGGAAAGCAAACTACCAGGATCCTGTGTCATAGCCTTAAAGTTCATCTTGCCCATCTTCTTCACCACCTCTTCAAACTTGCTGTAGCACTGAACGAGGTTCTGCACCTCGGCTACGGAGTGGCCACTGCCACGCGCGATGCGATGAATACGAGATGGGGTCATAATCTTCTTGACCTTGGCCTCATCCAACTCCGCGGGTGTCATGCTGTCGAGCATATGAATAAACCCCTTAAGGGTGAGGTCACCTCGCTCTCCCGCTGCCCCGGCCACGCCGGACATTCCAGGAAGCATCTCCATAATTTTGCCCACGGAGCCCATCTTGAGCACATTTTGCAGATGCTCGTACATGTCCCTCATCGTGAACTGACCCTCCTGGAAGCGCTTGTACAATTCGCTATCCGTGTCAATCTGCGCATCCTTCATGGTGTCCACCAGGGCGGAGATGTCGCCCATACCCAGCATCTTTTGCACAAAGCTCTCAGGTTTGAAAAGATCGAAATCCTCAACGTGCTCGCCGGTGCCGATGAACACAATCGGGCTCTTGGCCATCGCCACCGCCGACAGAGCACCGCCACCCTTGGCTTGGCAGTCCATCTTTGTCACGATCACTGACCCGACGGCCACCTTCTCCTTGAAGTTGCGAGCCTGTTCCTGCACGCCCTGGCCATCGGTGGCGGACATCACAAAGACGATGTCATTCGGCCGTATGGCTTCCTCCACCTGCTTCATCTCCTCGAACAAGGCGGACTCTTGCTTGTGCCGACCGCTGGTGTCTACGATAATCAGGTCATACTTCTCCCTTTTCAGCTCGGTCACACCTTCCTTCGCAATGGCGACTGGGTCTGCCTCCGTCAGCGAGCCATAAAAGCGCACCTTCGCCTTGCTGGCGTTTTGCCGAAGTTGATCGTACGCACCAGCCCGAAACGTGTCTGCACAGACGAGGGCCGTCTTAAAACCCTTCCGTTGGAAGTACGCGGCGTACTTGGTGCAGGAGGTCGTCTTGCCAGACCCCTGCAGCCCTACGAACATGACCACATTCGTTTTACCCTTCTCAGGGTAGAACGGCTTCACGCCTGGATCCAGCATTCGCTTGATCCCCTTGAAGACAGCATTCTGCAGTATCTTCCGCTTGTTCAGCCCGGCCCCCTCTTCGGCAAGCGCAAATTCTGTCTTAATGCTTACCTGCAGTTGCTTGACAAGAGCGATGTTTACGTCCGCTTGAAGCAGCGCCCGCGCAATCTCGTTCAGCAGCTCCTGCACATCCTCCTCACCAAGCATTGACTTGGCCGACATGCGATTGAGCGCCAGCCCAATCTGCTGGCCTAACTCCGCGAGCACCATTGTTGCAGTCCTGGGCTTCCTGAGTTGTTCTTTAAAAGAAAAATATGCTAATAATTTGTGCTTCTCGAGCAAAGTGGAGGCGATGTATCTCCAATCGGTGCGTGCCTCGCCGCGCTTCTCAATATCGGGCGCGATGGGAAGACGGAACTCAAATTCACCCTTCCCTTACTCCAAGGGCGTCCCACTGTCAAAGGCGTACAGACGTACACCGATTTCTGCTTGACACTTGCGCAGCGATCAAAATAATAAAAAAAGAAGAAGCGAGCATGATGGGAGGAAGGACGATCAGCATCCTCCGCACATCATAAAGGAAGTCATCACTGCGACCCTTCCTACTGCACATAACGTCATACCCTTAACAACATGTAGACATCGCTGTGTACGGATCGTTATTCTGTGATGGTGTGTCACACTGGGCGCAAACACTCGTGCATATGCCTGAGCACGCCCATCTACCGCGAATAGCTCGACAGCCTCCCCTGGTCCGTGATGTTGGACCCCATCCTCGATGATTCACCGCCTTCCTTACCGGGCCAGTCTCCTCATCGTCTCCAGGGACCCCAAGCACTGCATTGGTATCCAAACCTTACACCCGTGTGTCCCTACAACAGACATGAGCGGGGACAGCAAGGAAGGAAGAGGAGGGGTTGTTCAAGAGCCAACGTATCACAGCTGCCACCTACACTTTCTTCGCCTTTACGCCCTCCAACTCTTCAAACTTACTGTAGTTAAGGTTGGTGATGACTGTGGACTGATTCAATTTCTCGAGACAGTTCTGCATGCACCGCTTTTCACCTAGAAGAAAGTTATTAAACCAGTAGTGCCGCACACAGCGCTCGTGGCAGGTGAGACTGGAACGTGCTGCCATGCGATCTTCTTGTATCTTTTGCAGCACCTCGAATTCCTCGTTGAAGGCGGTTTTTCGCCGCGGTTTCTGCTGTTGGGGGTTCATATCGCGTGCCGAGTGCTATGTGGGAAGAGTGAGGTGCACAAACTTATGCGAGGACCGACGACAGAAAGGGCGAATGCCCTAGACGAGTGACGAAAGGGCGTGGCGAGCAATGCGATACTTAGGTAAAAGACATGCGTATACATGGATAACATAGACAATCAAGAAGAAGAAAAAAATACGTGCGGGCTACAAAGGAAAATCGTACAGTGGCACACGATGCAGCGCATGACTGCCTTTCTGGTATCCGTCGCGAGCCCATCTCTGCCAGTAAAAACACACACACCGCCTCCACGCTATCTTGCTTATGCAAAATGTAGCAAAGCTCGCCCACACCCCAACTCAGTAGCTTTTCCAATTGTGAGACTTGCATGCATACACGCTGTCCACGGAGCTCCCTTCATCTGGCCATCCGTGTCGTCAATCCTTCCGCGAGGGCGCGCTAGCACCGCCCACTCTGTACTCGAAATGGGTGAGTACTGATCCAAGAAATGTAATTAAGGTATCGTCGGTGGTGGGGGACGCGTCCCCATCGCCTCGTCCATCGTCGAGTGATGCCATGCCATGCACGTCGCCCCACTTCAGCAGGCGCTCTGTTGTCATCACCAGTGGTGGACGAGGTGAGGGCATCATCACCGCCTCTCCAGGGGGGACAGAGGCGTCGTCGAGCGTGTTGCGTAACATGGTCACAAAAAATCCATCACAATCCTTGAACGCTCGTCCCTCACCGCTCCTGTTATTGGGGTCTGCCGCATCAACATAGCACCGTGCATCATGTACGCCGCAACTAGGTGAGCGTGATTTCAGTAGGGCTCCATCGATGGTCTGGGCGGTGAGTAGCATCTTGACCACGGGCGAGCTTGTCGTTGCGGCTGGTGGAGTGGGTGATGGCTCATGCTCTCCTGGATGCGGATCCATACACTGCAGCTTTCTCAACCCATCAGAGGCATTGTAAGCGAAGAGCGCCTCACTGGTGCGGGCATTGGCGACCACAACTGAAGCTGCGGGTTCAGAAGATGGTGCTACCGAGTCTGCGGCACTGCAGCGAGGAGCCTGTGGTGTAGATTGCGTGGTACTGTGTAGCTCGACAAGACGCAACGGCTGCCGTGGTGAGGGCAGTAGCAGCAGTTGCATTTCAGGGCACACTGGCACACATTCAAGAAGACCCATCTCGCGCCACAAAACGTCTACGATGAACGACAGCGGGGAATACCGCCGCATCCGCAACCGGCGGCCGTGGTAAGCGACCGGCTCCCCCATAAGACAAGCACTCAAAAGTACACGAGGAACGCCACGGGACGTAAGAGGCCCTTGCCAACGATTGTGGCAGGTGACGGACTGAGGAGGAACCCTCGCGTGCGAGGGCACCTCAGAGCCGTGGAGGAATCGCTGCACCTCAGCCTCCCAGTGAACATGCTTCCACACTCCTCGGTTCAACGTCCTCCAGCGCCCACTCGCCGGCGGGATGTGGGCGTACCCGGGGTGCGGTGCGAGAAAACGCCGTGCGTGGATTAGGGAAGCGGTCTGAGGGGGTAACCATGTAGTGGGTACCTGCCGGATAGCTGCTGGCAAGTAGTCCTTCCGTTTCATCACGTTCTGTGAGGGTACGGCTACATGCTGTACTGGCCTCACTGTCACAGATAATGATGCACTTGCACAGTCGTCCGGAGAAACTCGTGCACGGGACAGAGAGAAGCGATGATGAGCCAAGTGGAGGGAAAGCAAAGCAGGTAATGGCAGGACGGAGCAAACAACCCGACATTGTACAGATTTGCTTCGTTCAGAACAGTGACAACCGCATTACACACTTCTCTCAGTCACAACGGAGTACCCAGTTATGGATCTGTGAAGGTCAGATGACATGCATGCTTCTGCTCTTTACATGGCGACGACTGCAACCATCTGTCCGAGACCGAAACAATACTCACGATGGAATATCGCCCCCGCTACGTAACTGCAGCACAGCGACTTCCCCCACGACTCTCCAATGGAAGCCTCATGCCTATGCTGTGCAGACGAAGAATACTCACACCAAGTACACCTGCACAGTTGCAGGTGAGAACTGAAGGCCGGCGTAGGTTTTAGCTGCCCTTCCAGGTGCGCTGCTATTCACTATCATACAGCCATCCTCCAGGGAAAGGGAGCGGGAGCCACCTGCAACGCAAAGCATAGGCGGGTGCCGGCATGTGGATTCGGCCTCTGCAGGGACAGCACAAGCGACAGAACCCTCTCAGGGTATGCGGGACATGGGTTTCCCGGAAGAAAAATTCCTTTCCGTCTCTCTCTGCTGCATCCTCAAAGCATATCGTCTTTCTCCTCTACAGGCTCCTTCGCCTGCAATAACGGTGTATGATTGCCTTTACCGTTTTCGTTCTCCAACTGAGCCCAGAGGTTTTGGTGCGCCTCCAAGACAGGAACAGCGACGCAGTAGCCAAACGTCACAGCGAATAGGAGCACCCCTGCAGCAGTTGTGACCGCTGCGATGGGCGAGCCGCTAAACCATGTGGTGGAGAAGTACTTATCGTAGTAGGTTCCAGTACCTTGAGGATAGAGCGGACTCTTGTGGTCGTAGTCGAGAACATAGGCGCACAGATCACCGCTGCTGGATGGCGCAGATCGCACTGGTTGGGTGAAAAATGCGGGAACCTCTGGACAGGGACTACCCTGTGGTAGCTTAAACAGAAATCTAGAGGATCTCCGTATCATGGAAGGGTGTGAAGCTACTTACTCCGCCACCCCATCATTATAAGTGTCGTCAGAGTGAGACAGGTTAAATAAGCGGAAGCCAAAAAAAAAACGAAAGGGGGAAAAGGATGACCAACAGGACCGATGCATGCGAGAGACTGTCGTGATTTACACTTCAACGAATGTGTGAAAAATAAAAACAGGAAAGGTCACATTCGATGAGGAAGTCATTGATCCCAAGGACCGTTTCGACATCGTTAGTGCAGGCACCACTTCGCTTCTCACAAAATAAAAAAAGCAACAACAATGCAACCAGGCGAATGAGTCGCACGCAAGTCTCCGTTCTCCATCCCCATAGGGGTACGTTAACCACGGAGGCTGGGCAGAGTGCAGTGGCAAGAAGGGAAAAAAGGTCCTACCCAATCTCTGAGCTACACCAGCACATGTGAACGTCCTCTGTTACACCCACCTTATCCCGTAGCTCACGGAGAATTCTCCACTGCTCATCCGTGAAAGACGAGGGTAGATCTCCCGAGCTACCAGAACTAGCCGACGGTAACCGATGCGGTGATGTGGATGCAAAGAACATAGCTGCGATGTCCCAGTTCCGCTGCAGATGTTTCTCGTTTCGACTGCGCGTCAAGAGACTGAACCCCTGCGCTAGACCCCATAGATGAAGCATGTCCTGCACGGTGTAACAGGGAAAGTCAGCCTGTTGCGCACGCAGGATAGCCATGTTACAGACAAGCCTTGGGTCACCCTTTCCTTGTGGTGAATATTGTTGGACAACCATCCCACGGCGACGGCAGTAGCTGACCACATCATCCTGAATGCAGAGCGGGTGGAGCTCTATTTGGTTCAGAACGGGCATTAGCTCGGGCGACCCACCTTCCTCTGCGACCACGGCGTCCACCTCTGCAAAGTGCCTCGGCAGAAAGTTTGACACCCCCATCGACCGAACGGTCCCTTCCCTTTTGAGTGTGCACAGAACACGCCAGCATCGGCGTCGTGCTGCCGCATGCCCGTTGTGATCGCCTGGCTGGAGCCCTCCACACCCAGGCCAATGCACCAGTACACAATCCGCGTAGCCAATTCCAAGTTTCTCAATGCTTCCCTCAATGCCCTTCCGTAGCTGTCCCTCGTCTTTCATCGTCTTCATAGCGATTTTCACGATGACGAAGAGCTCCTCACGGGCTACTCCGCTGAGACGGATGCCCTCCCCGACGAGTTCCTCGTTGCGGTACACCGCCGCGGTGTCAATGAGGCGAAAGCCGATTCGAATGGCCTGTCCGACAGCGGCCACACACTCCTCCCCGCGAAGTTCGTATGTCCCAATCCCAATAGCAGGGATGCCAACTGGTCCAAGAGTAGGCACTTGGACAGAGCATGACATACTATCCCTAGCGGAATGGAAACACTACGGCGACTCCGTTACGAGCAGCTAATTTAGCGCCTGCTGTACCCCATCAACAACAACTAGAAGAAAAAAAAGATCCATGTGAACCATTATTAGCGGAGGAAGGGCAGACAAAGCAAACACATAAGGAAGGGGGGGGGAGGAGTTGAGCAGGGGGAGACGACCATCGTACCAAGACTGGTTATTGCAGATTGCGACCAAGGTGTGTTGGAGCCATCCGGTGTAAAGGATGAACGGCGTACGTCCAGTTACCCCTCCAATTCATGAAATAGCTTTACTTATCGCTTACAGAAACGTGCATTGGATACACAGTTAACACATATGCGGGTGCTTCTTGGTAAACTATCCGGTTCTCCTGTATGTACCTAACCGTGATTTCTCTTCCCTTTCTGCTCACAACTCAACGTCTGTACTAAAAGGGCGACCGCCTTTGGATTATACCTATGAATTTGCCGAACCCTTATGATGGGTCCACCCACTCGTGCCCCTAAAAAGAAAATGAAACGTTAAAGGAAATGGACAGCCAGTACTAGAGTGCAGCAATGCACGCGAAGCAATGTTTACTTTTCTTATTGCCAATGAGCCGACTGAGCAGATGGCAGCCGAGACTGCCACTCCCCCCACAGGAATTACGTAATACACCGTCTCAAGTAATGACTGATGGCACGACACACTAAGCGAGGCTTCTGCACGGGCCACCTTTTGTACTTCTTTTCCTTTCCACTCGTCCATTAAGGAAGTGGGCACTGAGGAATGCCCACACTGGTCAAACAAACAAGCGGAACACCAAAACCACATCGCACAGTAAGTTTCACATTCCGCCTCACTGTCCCCTTGTTATTGCTTTACCCAATATGTCCTTGCACACATATTTCCCAAAGCGTCCCGTGTTGTGCAGCCATAAGCACACGCCGCAGCTTTGAACCGACAGAAAGTACGTGGCAACGAGCGCATCCACACACTCTAACGCAGATACGGCTACAATTGCATGGGGAACGGCCGCAAAAAAGGCTCGAGATACGGAATGGGATGTTCTCTCCTTTGAGCTACATTCTTCTCTCCGTTACTTGACGAATTGACAGCGGGACTGTATCACATTAGTACAACATACGTTTTGGGAACTGTTGCTGTGATACCAGTTGCTCGCTTTACAAGATCGAAGAGAAGAGAAAACAGACTCACCCGATCAGCATCTGTTATATGTAGGAAAAAAGGAAGACCGCAATACTTATTATACTCCAATACGAAAGGGCTCGGACACGCCATGCATCTGCTGCATCAAGTGCACTGCCTCCTTACGCTTCCGCATCCCTTACTTCTACGAGATCCTGCCAAGAAGTGTAAACGGGAAACCCCTTGGCATTTTACTTCATACTCCTCCAGGGTTTGCCAATGGACCTCCGCCTCCATTCGAGCCTTTACTCATCACCATCCACGTCGCATCACTCACACCTATTCTTTGACCAATAGGCCAACTTTCTTCTCAGTAACGAGCCGCCAGCGCGTGGGCCTCCAGTAAGAACAGTACGGCTACACTTAAGTGTGCCGAAAACTGTACAACGAGGCACCGAACCGCGCGGGAGCACGCTACCTAAGGGAAGCACAACTACATTGGTTGTTGGCCCCCATCAAAAGGCTCAGCCGTGCTTGATGGGCATCAATGTCTGCCTGTTTGTATCCGTCAACGCGAGAGGCGAAACCGTTCAAGTACGGCATTTCATTGTCCATCAAAGTGGGCATAACCCCTTCCCCACCAAAGAAACATCAACAACAACCACAACAATTACAGCCAAGTGCCAGACTTAGCTCAAACTCATAAAAGGAGGGAAAACAATACAAACACAGACATGATTGATTGGAGAGGAAGGGTGTAAGTTGGGTCGCACAGCATAAAATAAAGACAGTGGGGGACAAGAAACAAAAAAAAACATAAAAAACACGGAAGCAAGAAGGGGAAAAGCACATGTACTGAGCGACGCCCTAAGCTGATATACTCACCTGAAGTTATCAATGATGGGGAAAGAAAGAAAACCTGC
>JAIZPF010000006.1:86059-113138 GCA_020509355.1 Blechomonas ayalai | reverse complement strand
CCCCCCCCCCCACCCTTGTTCATAAGCCCACACGGATGGAGGTTACTGTAGCTCCTCTCAGCGACACGCGCCGACTATATGGGGACAAAGGGAAGCGTCAGACGCTCATGGATGATCTGCGGAGAACATCACGAGGGCATGACGTCCAGCAAACGCGGAACGCCTTTGGCGCACATGCGGCCACTGAACCGAGATGATAAACGTAGGGAATCGCATACAACGCGGGGTATATTAGCCCACGATTCCTTCCACCTTCCATGGCGTGGCCTCACGCTGCATTGGAGTGTAGACTTCCATGAGTGAGCTCCTCCCCGCCCGGCTCGTTATAGAGCATTCCCACAGTACCCCCTTCTCGCGCCTCACCCGTTGCATCGAGCGCCAGTAAATCCATCTCGTCTTTCATCGCCTTGACATCTTTGGCGGACGCGCGCGCCCGCACATCCAGACCTGCGCGCCGAAGGAAGAGATTGTCAATCGCCTCCAGCGTTAACCCCATAGTCTCAACCACAAAGAAGTAGATGAAGATGATGCCGAGGAGGAGGAATCCACATATGATCGCAAAGGTCCCTCCCACACCAATCGCGCCAAGCAGCATCGGGAAAACTTGCGAAACGAGAGCGTTCGAGGCCCAGTTCGCCATGGTGGCGACAGAGGCAGCAGAGGTGCGCAGATGATTTGGAAATATCTCGCCCATCACAACCCACGGGATGGTGCCAATGCCCGGCGCATAAAACATCAAGAAGACGGACAAGAGTGCGACGAAAATCCACCCGCCGATAGAATAGGGGATCTGCTTATCCAAAAGGAAGCCAATGACGGAGACGACAATCGTCACCGCAAGGCAGCCGCAGCACGAGAGCAGCAACAGGATCCGACGGCCCGCGCGGTCAACCCAATACAGTGCGCCGAGGGTGAAGACGGCGTTCATGAAAGCAAGCGGGATGGAAAGGATGACAGGCATCTTTGGGTCTCGGAAGCCAGCGTCGTACAGAATGACTGAGCTGTAGTACATGATGGTATTAATCCCCGAAAATTGTTGAATCACCTGCAGGCCGCAGCTCACCATCACGCGGAAGCGCATATCCTTGGCGAGCAGTTTACGGTAGTCTGTGCGGACCGATTTGACATCATCTTCCGTTAGCTCTGCCAGGTTCACGTCAAAGCGCTCCGCAATTTCGTGAGCCTTTACCTCCTCGCCTACACAAAGCAGCCACCGAGGACTCTCAGGGAGGAAGGCGAACATACAACCGAGTTGGACCACGGCAGGCAGAGCACCGACGCCCACAGCCACTCGCCAGCCAACATTGTTGCTGGTGTACACAACCATGATCGCTGTGAGGCCGGAGGCGAAAAACTGCGCGCCAGTAAGGAAAAGGTTGTTGAGCACAATCGTGGCACCGCGGTTCTTGGCGGATGTAACTTCTGCGAGGTACACGGGGATGGTAGCCGAGCTCAGACCAATTGCCAAACCGACAATCGTGCGGCTAATGAGAATCACTGTCACGTTTGGAGCACACGCCATGAGGATGGAGCCGACGATGAACAGACCATCCGCGATGGCGATACACGGGCGACGACCAAAGCGGGAAGCGACAAAGCCGGCGGCTAGAGCGCCCAAAAAGGCTCCCACAATGGCGATGGACACGATCAAGCCGTACTTCCACGAGTGCTCATCGAAGCCAAAGTGATCCTTCATCTGGAAGAGGGCGCCGTTGATGACGCTCGTGTCGTAGCCAAACAGGAAGCCGCCAAGGGCGGCACACATCATGACGGAGACCTTCATTACCTTGCCCCCGCAGCGGTGTCCTTTGTTACCTGCAGTGGTGAGTTCGTCGCTTGTGACGAATAGGTTCCACGGCTTTATCTAGGGTTCTGAAACCGTTTGATATCGCTGGGCCCGTCCAGGTCGAACTGTGCTTCTGAGCTGAGTGGGGAGGGGGCGGTCAAGGCGCCAGGCGTACTCTAAGCTTACTTCTGGTGAACGAACGAAGGGCTGTCCGAGACAACCGGGGTGTGAACTTGTACGGCAGTAGTGACGGATAAAGTCTTTACAAGGACCTCCCGCAAGAATGGTAGGATGATAACACAACAAGGAAAAGTGAGTACATAATATATTAGAAAGCAAAGCACCACATTCACAGAAAAGCGCACCACTTACTGCTAATGTGGCCGTATGCAAAGCCCAGCATCTGACAGGCCCAGCAATTGCTTCCAAGACGTACCTGGGCTAGATGCGGAGCGAATGGCGAAGGAGCACGAATCTCAATTATCGTGCTGCCTCTCCTTCCTTTTTGCCTCATTCATGGAGAAGGGAGAAAGCTGCTGGTTACTCTGGATTTGTCCCTTGCTGCTGTACAGCCTTGATGTATATATATATAGATCTAGATCTAGATCTAGAGATCGACACACACACACACACACACACACAGAATATATATGGATACATGTCTGCTCATGTATATCAGATTGAAAAAAGTGCATCTACGGGAAAATCTAACATAGGTCTTGAATGTAGGTGAGCGAAGGCTATTGGAGTGCGGGGAAACAGGCGGCATCTCCTGTACCATGCACGACGAAGACTTAATGCTCATTGTGCGCCTCTGTCCGTGTCCCTGCTGCACACACTGAAGGACGCGACTACACAGAATACCTACCGCCACACCTAGCGCACGCCTCACATGACGTCCTCCTCTCTCGCTCGTTTGGCTGCGCTCACTCCACAGGGGCCCCCCGGCAGTGCATCGTCAGCACCCCACTCATCCCTCGGGAGGGTTGACAACCCGTCAATGCCGGCCTCTGAGAGGCGTTCTGTAGAGGGGGTACAGAGCCGCTGCACTGCCACTACACGCTGGTCGCGCGGCAACCCCCCACCGTGGGTGAGGGGTTGGACATGTGCCCTATCAGCCGAGCATACACCCACAAGGCCGTCGCGCGTGGCGGGACGCTGCAGCGAATGCTGAGACCAGCAAAAAGGGGCGGCCATGATATTGCTGCTCACTTCATGAAGGACTGCCCGTGTGCTCACATCTGAGTGGCGCTGAGTCGCAGGTGAGGCATTAGCGGCGTGACTCGAGGGAGAACGCACTTTGCTCCATGTGGCAACCTTGGGTGAGCCCAAGGTGCGCCCGGTTGCTTGTGACAGAAGGATCGGCATAGGGGGCGATGGTAGCACCCCCAAGGGAGGTATGCCCTGGAACTGCTGCAACGTTCGGTGCCCGTGCAGGGGCGTTGTACTGCTTGTGCTGAGCGAGCGCGGCAATGGCGAACATTTTGATGGCACGCAGCCATGTACAGATGGTGAGGTGTACACTGCCAATGAGGCAGGACTGCTAGTGACCTGACTAGAGGATCTCGGCTGTGTGACAGGGGTATACCGAGTGCGTAGCGCAGGCGGCGACTCGCGTTGCGCAAGTTGCTCGCTGCCGATGACAGCGCGACCCCCCCGAAATGCTGTTGCACCGACCTCAGAGCTGCCGTCCACTGCACCTGCGGGTGTCTCGTGCAGTTGGCGAGGAGACTCAAACTTAAGCATCTTCCGCGGCGATGGCGCTGGTGAACGCGAGCAGTTCCGATACTCCTCACACCCACTACCCGACTGGCGCTTCTCCTCTGAAAAGAGGAGCGCCCGACCCATAGAGTTATCACATGTACAAGGGGCATTACTGCAGCGGCTGGAAGAGCTGAAGCTCTGTCTCCGCATGGATTCCCCGGCATTCACACAGCAGGGGTCCGGCTGCCGCCAGTAGGCTTCGTATGCCATGTGAGTGCGCATGTTACCCACGGTGCAGGTGGCCCCACTGGCCAACGTCAAAACGGGAGGTCTTCGAGGTGGGGGGCATGGCGGGGACACAGGTGGCTCGTGCTCCCCCGACGGCAGCCTGTAACCAGTGCGCGCCTTATCGGCGGAAAGGTGCAATGCACTGGTGTCGCTCATGTTCAGGGGTCTCGCAACGGTGCTGGTGGGGGAGACGGACGAGAAACACTGGCATGGGGGGCTTCCGTGCTGACCCGCGCAGTTGACGCACGGGTAATCCATCTTGTGTCTCATAAATCCTTCCGGACGCCCGTCTTGCTGAAAACAGGAGAGACTCAGGGCATCAAGGCACTGCGGACGCTGGGTGCGGGGTTGAGGCCGCTCCAATTTATCGGAGCCAGCGCTGCGATCATTAAAGGTGGGCCGGCACTGGCTCCAGTGGAGACTGCCAACATCGCTTGCTGTGGAGCAGCTGATATTGTGGTGGGCGTCCACAAAGCTACCGTTCCCCGTGGAACCGCGGCCACCATCCTCTTCGGATGCAGATGGTGCTCGCCCATTTCCGGACGATGCAGCGACCTGCATGTGAGAACTGGCTGATGGGGCGACCAACGATGCATGTGCGACATTACACTGCCGCTGCTGATGCGGGGTAGCGGTGACAGTCCTGAACTGAAGCCGCATGCTGTCCGCGTTCGGCGTGTGGGCATATTGAATGGTGAGAGGAAAGCAAAGGCCTTGTGGTGTGCCACGTAGTACATGCCAGGCTGCACAGTGACCTTGGCGCAGGTGGAGCGGACGAAAAAGGGGGTGCTGCAGTGCGTCCCTGGCCGTCAAGCGCCGCTGTGGGTCCAGTACGAGCAGATGCCGCAGAAGGTCCTGGAAGGTGGGTGAGGCACTAATGCCGTCGATGAGGGTGGCGCATTTCGTTTGCGCAGGAAAGTCGGAGAAGTTGCTCCCGAGTCTGTGGAAGATCTGCAGCTGCACCTGCAATTCGCTCGACCCGCAGAAGGCCACTGCACCAGTGCAGATCTCGAACATCGTGCAACCCAAGGCCCACATGTCACACGCACGATAGTCATCGATCCTCCGGCCGAGAAGCTGTTCGGGTGCCTTGTAGTACAGTGTGCCGCGAGCCACGCCGGCGGCTGGGTCTTCCAGCTGGTCCACAAAGTGCGCCGCACTGAAGTCCCCCAAAAGAGCTATCGTCAGGTTGAGAGCGCCGTCCTCATGCCCGTCACAAAGTTCGCTCGCCCCTGCACGAACACCCGTGCCACCCCTCGTTTCCTGGACCACGCCCAGCGGGATTTGGGCGTTCCCGGCACCATCGATAGTACCAGTCACCAAACGTTCTTCCGCTTCCTCGGGGCGTACCCGCTTTAGCAGAATGTTACCCGGCTTCACATCGCGATGGGCGATCCCCCGATCGTGTAGGTGGCGTAAGGCCTCTAAAACGCTATAGATAATCACTGTGCACACGCTCTCCTGCATGAGCTGACGGTTTCCCTCTCGCAGCTCGCGGGACACATCGCTATGCATCAGTTCCATCGCCATATAGCGAATGCGGTGCGCCGAGGTGTAGCTCCCCAGGAACTTGACAATGCACGGATGCGGCCCAATGCATTGGAGCAGTGTTGCCTCATCAATACGTGCCAGGCAGGTACTACTACGCGTGGGGCCCTGCGTTTTAACTGTAAAAGCACCAGCTTCTCGTAGCACCGGCCTGTCTACTGCAGCTGAATGGTGTTCGCCAGCAATGGTTTCACCATGGTCCATGTGCACGCTCTCCATGTTGCTGCTTTCCTTTACTTCTTCTTCGTGGAGTATCACCAGTGTTGGTGCACCTCCAACCTCCCGCATAGACGCCAACGGGGAGTTCCGCTGCGATTGTGTTCCAACACAATCGCCGGTAGGTAGGTGCGTCATCCCTGTATGCCGAGGGCTTGCCTGTGTACACCCCATGTCTACGTGCATGGCTTTTGAGGAGGTGTACACGGAGCGACTGGCCGCTTCGACCTTTGTGTAGCACCGTTTAACAGCCACAAGCTCCTTTGTATCGTAGTGCTGAGCGAGATAGACGGCACCACTCCCACCTTTTCCCAGAAGAAGCGAGGATACGACATACGGGAACTCCTTCGCTACGATACATTTGGGTAGAGGATTCAAGGTGTTCGTGATGTGATCTGTCATTTCAGCCTCAACAGGAGCTTCCTCCCTCACGAAGATTCAAAAGAGCGACTAGCAGCAGCCCTCTATGACAGAGGTACTGTCTTTAACAGGCAGGGTTGTGGTACTTGGGTGGGGAAAGCGCCACCATGCAGGAAGGAAAAAAAGCTACAACAGCTACAGTGCGTCCCACAAACGAAAGAGGCCAGCCAATCCAAAACAGGCAAGCGATGGGCAAAAAGAAAATAAAGATGAGCTCAGTTGGCGTGCCGGGAGACCATCAGCACACAGAAATACACATCACGAGGCTTCCACCGTTACGTCGCGCTCCATCATGCAGACCTCGTTATAGTTTACTCTTCACAACATCAGGTGCACAGAGCCTTTCTAACACAACCAAGCAATGCTCGCCAGAGGGGGCCCATCTCCTGCGAAGTAGTAACTCCTTCAACTGATGGAAATAGATCCTACCTCATCATGCCTGGAGTACCCATCCTATACCGCTACATCCCTACTCCTGCGCCACTTGTACCCGCACCGCGGTCATTCAAAGGTGTGGGCAGAGCCACGCGGTCATCGCCCTTCCATCCTCTACTCGGCACCCCTGCTCATCACCTGAAGGCCGGCTTCCTGGGGTTGGATTAACAGGGCTGCCGTGCCGTCGCTAAACCCGAACTCGGATAGGGTGCTATCCGGGGGTGAAACATCGTCCCACTCACTGTTGCACACCAACGCCAGCTGATCGGTGTCCGATACGGTCGTACCTATCCCACCGGAAGGATTACCGGCCATGGAAGACGACACACCCGGATGGCGGCACCGCAGCGCGCTTAGCATCAGACGAAGCGACCGGTCTGTTGTACAGTTCGCTGCTACTGACACAGCCGCTTCGCGCATGAACACATCGGTGGCCTGTTGCTTAGCCAACACGTAATTCCGGGGTAGCACATTTGTTTCTCTGCATGACAGGGGCGGCTTTTCATGTCTGCTCAACAAGTAGGTCCCACTGATAAAGCTGTGGCGCACATCGTCGCGGAGAAAGGCCGATACGAGAAGTAGAAAGAGCCGCGGGTTCATGGAGGGCTCTTGCAGAAACGACCACAATGCCAGTAACTTACTACGACAGGGCATCGTAACAGGGGCGTGATGTGGTAATGGAGGGGTTGTCGGGAGCGCGTAGTACAACCGGTGCAGCAAGCCTCGCACCGATGGGGAGGTGCTCGACCGCCTTATATCCACAGGGTGCTGCACATCATGCACATCGGCACACAGCCGGATCATGTTCACCACCCACGAAGCCACCCCTGGCGGAGCTGGAAACAACGTGGTCACGTGCTCGTGCACAACCGCAAAATGGACGCCACACGCCAGTGCACCAACACACACAGGAATACAATGCATAGGGGTCACAATGGGGCCCGATGCAGCAGCAGCTCGTAGGAGCGCGAGGGAGCGGTGACCCATCCAGGGCTGACCGCGACGGCTACCCCCGCCCGCATGCATCGCTTGACACATGGACACTACGGCGAAATCGAGGAGCATGGGGTGTCGACGGAACACGCTGGTGTTCGCTGGGCACTCGACGGAGAGGTGGTTCCATGCTAACCTTGCTGCATCATCGTACGCAGATACGCGACACAGCCTCCTAATCAGCCTCATGCATAATGTTGAAAATGTGTGGTTGGCCGTGTTCACGCTACGGAATGTGAGGGCGCAAGTGGAAAGCACGGCCACTGGAGAGATAGAAAGCTGCTTGAGGAGATGCGGGTGCCGAAGGAGCGCGCGACTGACAGACCTCCGGGTGGCTGCCTTGGGTGATGTCAGGAGGGACACAATGTCATTTCGTACTTGCATATCACATTCGACTAGTTGGCTCACTCTTTTCGCTTGGTGAGACCGATGGGACTTTGACCGTAAAAGGTTCATCAGCAGCGCATTTCTTCGCATGTGTTGCAATGCCTTTGACTCTGGCAAGAAAAGGCGGCAAACGGATGTCCAAGAGGTTCCTGGTCCGCTAGAGGTCGCCGGGTCATTGGAAAGCAACATCCCAAACGCGTCCCATTCTCGCGTGATACGTACCAGTTCGCTCCTGGGCGTATGCAGCAGCTGCAGCGTGTCGTACTGCGCTGGGAGTACAAATGTGTCTGACAGATGTGGGTAAAGTCGCTGCAGGAAACCTTCGTGATAATGAGGATCCGTCTGGATCACGTCGACAAACGTCTTCTGCAGCGGGTAGGGAAGTACCCGCCACGCTGTACTCCCCGAGGGTAAGATGAGCGCCCCCACCTCGACAGCATGCGAAAGAAGTGATACCTTCTCCACTAGTGGGGCACCATCCGCTGTATCAAGCCGGCAGTACGTGTCTATGGCCCTAACCATAAGAAGATGCACGCGGCGAAGCCCGAGTGGGACGAGAAGCGGGAACTGCACCCCATGAAAGTCCTCACGGCGTACGCCTCGTCCCTTCGGAGCGCGAGAAACTGCCTGCTCCTTGATGGAGGCCTCCATTAACTCCACCAATACCTTCAGTGATTGCGCGTCCCTTAGCTGGCCCAGTGTGTGAATGGAGTGTTGCAGATGACGCGTCACCCTGCGCTTGTGGTGAAGGGTGCGCGACACAAGAGACCCCTGCCAAGCGGAGAATAGTCGCACGGCGCCATCGCATTGCCCGCTATTTAACAACACACATGCAGTTTCAATGGCGAGGACGTGCGGGTACCGCTGTGCCGCCTCCATCACATCCTCCGCGCGTGAAGTCCCCAGATGACCCTTTCTTGCATGCTCCAGACGATGCTGCAACTTCAACTGCGCGAGGGTGGAGGAAAGCTCATTCTCCGCGTCCCCCAGAAGTCTGGACCGCTCGCTATCTAATACACCGGCTGAGACAAGCGCCGTTTCTGTTGCCGTTGAACGCTGAATGGCGCTTTGCGTGTTAGATGGTAGCGAAGGGACATGTTCGATGTGCTTGTCAGAACTCTTCGACCCCCGACGAGCAGAGGGGTTCTGTACGGCCACCGCTCGCGTGCCAATGCCCAGTAGCGCCTTGTGCCACATACGGGTCGTCACTGCCTCCCTGCAAAGGCGCCTGCGGACCTCTTTTGGGCAGGACTTGAAGTGGCCGTTGAGCTCACCACAGGAGTTCTCCCCACGAGGATCAACCTTTAGTACGTGAATGAAGTCAAGGCTTTCGGAGAATAGGGGGGAAAAAGAAAGGCACCGAAAGAACATGCGAGTGGCTAGCCGTCAAGGATCTAAAGCAGGGTAACCCACCGCTGTGTAGAGCGAGAGCACAACGCACACAACCTGCAGTGCAGGATGGATCCACACAACCTTCCTCCACGCTGTACGCAGTGCCGGTATGGCTTATCGTCATGGGGGCAGCATACAATACTGCAATGAAGGTCATAATCACCGGGCTCCATGTGGAAATGATTGCCCTTCCCGTGTTGATCTGCTTGGGAGAGGAAAGAAGAAAACATCACCAAGATGTGATGTTCGGAGGGACCTCGCTTTACGGGCCTTCTCCTCCGTTATTTTGTTGCGCATGGCATCACTCCTTCACGGTAGCCATTATGTGACGGCCCTGACAGGCCCAGATCGGTTGGCATAGAGGCAGATAAATGCCTTCTGTTGTTCTCCTATATATACTTTTTCCGCATTTCATCGCTTGCTTCTTTTTCTCTTCCCTCCCCTCTCATCTAACTCTTTCTTTTGAAGGACGCGGGAGGACGGTTAGCACGAGTCCCGAACTTCTCGCAGTTAACGTACACGTCGCTAGTGGTTCTTGTGTGGGGTGAGACGTACAGTCCTCAAAGTAGGTAGGCCACCGAGGCTCACTTGCCTGTTGGTGCCGCAATAACGTGAAATATAACACGCCCGATTCTGATAAATAGCAGTGCGATGTGATTACCTTTCTGAACGTGCCACGTCACTCCTCCTCGGCACTTGTTAACGTCGATCTGTCCGTTAACGCAAAAGGTAGTCTATGTTGGATAGCCTGAAAGAGCACACACGTCATGAAACTGCACAACAACTCAGAAATACAGAAAAACAGTACGACGCCTTAACTGCTTCCACATGGCCGCACACACAGCGGTGTTCGCTGTGTGAGCCGAATACTCTCACAGATACTCTCGCAACGTTTCTCATTCGTTACCGAGCAACCTGGTTGACCTAGGGAAGATGGGCACTGCTCCTTTGGCGCTCGGTTGGATGGCTGCCCGCAAGCACATCTGCAATACGCTGGGCACATTTGACTATATTCACCCTGCGCATGTTGGAGTTAAGGATGAACCGCGGCGTGGAGCCTCCGATAACTGTACGATACGACTCAGCATTTCCCACCCTTTGTCGGGTAGTTCGTGAGAGTTTGCCGAGGTGAGGGGAAATGGAAGCTTCTTTAAGTTCCTGTATCGCCGGAGAAGCTCGTGCTTGGCCTTGTCAACGATGAGAACCAACTGTTCCTTCCCCCGAGACACCGCCACATTCACACGTAATAAATTGTATGCAAAGGCGCTCGTGGTCAGGACATCCGCCCCGTAGCACAGCACCACCATGGTGCACTCTTTCCCCTGGATTCGCTCGGTCGTATCGACACGGACTCGTGTGGATACCGTGTTCGCGGATGTGGCCGCAGCGGTAGAAGTAGAGGTGCCGTTCACCCCCAACACTTCCTTAATGGCATGCCGCTGCCGACGATGGGGGGTGACAACAAGAATATCAGTGCCTGTATAAAGGTTGCAGTGATCCGTCACCACTCGCTTGACTACATCGCATTCCGCTTCGCCGTCATCAACAATGTGCATCCTTATAGGAAGCAGTGGAGGATCACGTGTCTCCATCCTTCCAGCGGACTCCAGCCCATTGGGATATTAGTCCTCGATTGGTTCCACAGGCTCCGGCGGTAAAGGATACGACACAGTGAGTTGGACCACATTCTTAGGAAGTCCGTTGGAGCAGAGAGTCTGGAAGTCCCCGGGTGAGTTCAGATGTACCGTTGCGTCGTCGTATCCCACTTCCGCAGTCCTGAACGGGCCCACAACTGCCTGAAGCACGGATTTTGTCAAATAGCCCAGGTTGTTCTTTTTCACGTACGGGTGTTGCTGCACGTCACACAGAATGGGCTGAAGCTGAAGCAGATCTCCCCCAATAATTATCTTGTGCTGATATAGGTTTAGTAACTGCGCGGCCAGCACAGCGAACCCGGTCGGGTATGCCGATGCTTCATCAATGACGAGGACATCGAAGGGAGTAAACTTCTCTGGATCGCTACTCTGTGGTATCTGTGTAAACACGCTCGAGTATAGTGAATATATGGTACCGAAGACAACACACTTCTCTTGTGTCAGAAATGGAATCTCCGTGTAGCTGCTGAGGTCCACAACGAGACGTTCATTCTCACCAAATCCATGTGCCTCTTTGAGAGCTGTCCGCAGGGTATCTAGGACCTTCTTTTTATGGGCAGTGACGATCACTCGCATGCGCGGAAAGTCCTGAGTGATGAGGTATGCTATAATCGCGGCAAGCGTCGCCGTCTTCACTGTCCCGGGAGGGCCCCAGATGACGGTGAGAGGGGAACCGGTGAGTACGTGGCTTAGGGCATTGATCTGCTCAGAGGACGGCTTGTTCCCCCTCTCCGTGCCAACCTTCCAGTCGCTGGACAGAACTGGCCTCTGATCAAACGGGGAGGTCACTTGCGAAATGCGTGTCTCATTTTTCTCAAGATAGGGCGCGAGGACATGGCTAGATGAGTCCATTTTCAGTACATCCTGAATAAAGGAATACAGTTTCCCATACGTATACTTGACGACTCCCAGAGATTCCGACACAGGCAGAAGCGAAGGACCATCGGCATTCCTGTATTTTGTATCCCACCTCTTTGTCTCAGTTATGCTTGCGTTGAACAGCAACAGATGCAGCACAAAGGGAATAGGGTCCATATTTGCTTGCGGCTGCTCGGGCTCCCAGGGAACCCTCAGTATGGGTGATGGCCTAATGCGAAATACCCCGGCGAGTGACGTGCTTCGCTTCTCTGCTTCAAATTTCAGGAGGAGCTCCTGGGTTGCTTTTAGTATGTCTTCTGCAGCGTACTCCAGATCATCCCTCCGTGCGTCGCAGAATGGGTGTACGGGAGCGTCATGGGATGTAAGTGGTCCGCCCCAAGGCACGGTACACAGCTCCCGTTGGAGTGTGTCCAGTACACTGATGTGATCATGCAGCACGTGTGGCCTATGTTCATCCACCACCACTTCGACGCCCAGGCATATGGCTGGGAGGTCCTCGTACCAGTAGAATCCGTACTGTAATCGCAATTCACTGTTCAGCAGTGCCGCCAACAATTTCTTATCTTCCTCGAAGCTCACCACGCAGTAGTATGGCACATCATTCGACTGGTTGCTGATGCGTGATAAGGACTTTTCCGCCAGATCGTTAAACAGTTTACCCAGTTCCACAAAAGTGACCGCGGTGAACAGCCTTGATTCATCCTTCAGCGCGACTTCCACCATCAACTTGTTGAGGCCCCCCTCAATGACGTCCTTCACCGTCGGTTTATTGCAGTTGATTGCTTTCTCGGTAGCGGCACGGATGAATCTCACCGCCACAAGCTCTCCCCACAAAAACTCATATCGGCCCTCTGGTGTTTTCCTCAGTGCACCAGGTGCGTGTGCAATCGATTTGCCAAGAGGCAGGTTCTTAAATGGTCGGGGAAACTTTCCAGCACGCTCTTGGCACTTTTCAATGAAATCGCATTTCTTACACGCGGGCCGATAAAGCCACTGTTCGTGCATGTCCTCCAGATCGTCATACGGCGTCAATCCATGGTTCACCATTTTCTCGTGCCATGTTTTCCCCACCTGCTGTGGAAGAGTCTTGATGTACCTCTTCACATCCTTCATCAGTTGAGGAAGGGTAGTAATAGGTTCTATTGTGACCCCCTCCTTGATGGTATTGATAGACCGTGCCATTTCCTCTCGCGTCAGGAGATTGGGGTTACTTCTCGCATCGCCTTGAGTGCGGTTAGAGTGATCCTTGGGGAGCCAGATCTCACCACTCCACTCGGCTACCATTTTAAGCACCTTCTCTGATAAGGTCTCCAGCAAATAGGCGTAGTAACATGCCACCTGCATCTTTTGAGACAAACGACTGGCCGCGGTGTACTTGAAGTCCACAATATTCACCCGCACTCGGCGGCCCTCCGCATCAGGCGGGATGACAGATACTTGCAGCAAGTCAATGAACCCAGACGCAAGATCGATGCACTCTTTATACAGATCCTCATCCCAGTTATCTGGAGGGAGCACATGTAACTGGATAAAGTTGACTTGTAGTGCTTCCTTACCGTTCACCAAAGAGTTTCCTATTTTGTGAAAGTCACTGATGACTTTCTCCAGATTGTTGACGGTGGGATATATGCGCTCGCTGTCCTGCTCGCTCTCGTCAATGCAAGGGACATCTTTATCTTTCTCAAGGAGGTCGGTGATGACGTCCTCAAAGGTGTCGCCGTTTCTCATCTGAACAGTCTTCTCCTTCTCCTTCTCCTTCTCCTTCTCCTTTTTCTTTGCGGGTGTGTGGCGTCCTTGACGCCACTCAGGCCAAACCAGCTTATGGCCAAGCCACTCATGCCGAAGCCGTACACAGCAGTTATGAAAATAGCCGGAATCCAAAAATGTGCTCGGCTTAAAATGCAAACACCCGGTGGGGATCTCCTGCGAGGTGGTAGTCATCGAGATATCGATAGTGTGCTTCTCTCTATTACAACTGACCTATAATAAGATAAATTAAACGCACCAACAAACACAACGTGAGGAATTGCCGATAGACATGGTGCCAAGACATCCCAATGCTTTCATTGTACACACACTATGAATAGGGTGGAGAATTACCATCCCGGGGGATGCCACCGCGTGACGGCTACACCCATCGCCGATTAGCTCACCTCCAGAGCATCAACCATCTTGCCGTAGAAAGTGGTGTGTTCAACTAAATTGGTTCACCACACAAGCATTACGCTGGACCCCTCTACACATACGCCTCGGAGGCGTAGCAGCGCCCTTCTCACCCAAGACAAAGTTACGGAAGAACCGATCAGTACCGCTATGCGGTGAGCACCAGCTCCTTCATCGCCGTGCTAACAACACGCTACCAGGCTGCGTGCTAGGCGCGTGATGACATACAGCGCGATTTCAGTTCACCCCCTACCCCAATCACTGCTCGCGTCTGGAAAAGGTTATCAAAACCTCGGAATGCCGGAAGTATTCGGTACATTCGTCCCCATCCGGCGTAGGTACGTGGGAACACTCTAATTAATGAAACTTTTTCTCCGAAACACATGCCAAGCAGGTCTACACATAAGCATATATGCAAATGCACTGAAACAATAGAAACTGCGTGACTCAGGATATCACGGAGCGCGATCACATTCACTCCCGACACAGTGTACACAAGGTAACCTCTTCATGCTGCAACTCCGACATGGCGGCACATGAATTTTCGTCCAACTGAAGAAGTGTTCAACCCACTGGCTTCTCATGTGCCGCCATTTCAGCATCTGCTGGCTTGCAATGAGTAAGCCCAGCACTAGTACATGGATTGACCACCCGTCCGCCCCCCCACCCTGTAGGATCACTTTTCTGGCACTGGTGGCGAAATAGTTGCCCTCTCAACAGCAAAGCAAAGCAAAAACAAAACAACACCACCTTGGGTTGCTCCATCGTCACACATTACTTATCGCTGGATCTTGTCACCATCAAATCCCCTGCTGATTTGCTCCGCTGTAAGCAATGTGGGGGACTTGGACTGAAGGAGTTGAATAAGGCGCCGGTTGGCATGCTCAGAGCCGCGCTATGTGCGGACGACCCCGCTTCGCTGGCCTCACGTGGACGGGAGTCCGCGCTGCGCTGCAGGTAGGAACTTAGAAGGTGTGTCATTCGACTCGACACGATGGCGCTGCCAGTTTCCCCACGGCTGAGGGAGGGAGAGGACCTACGAGGCGCGTTGCTCCACTCTTCAACCGTGGGAGAGGCGGCTGGGCGATGAGCAGTAGAGGAGCGGTTGCCATGCGCCTCTAGCGCTGCATCAGAGGAGGTAGACAATGGCAGCAGCAGTGTTTCCTTAACAGGTTCGTCCCCACTGGCTGTGGTGTACAGTGGTGAAATGAGAGGATGCAAAGGCGACCGACGCGTTGGTCGGCCTGGGACAGCGGGGATCGAAAGGGAAGCCTGTCCCTTTGTCGGTAGAGCGGGCAACGGTGTGGGAGAAGATGCCCAATGAAGCATTTGATAGCTCGTCTGCGGGGCACTGTTGGAACTAAGGGATCTGCCCATGTCCCCGTCATCCCCTTCACGCAGACCTGTGGTAGGCCGCACTTGTTTGAGCACAACTTCATTGTCCATGTGGTGCTTCATGGCAGCCGCTATTCTACCCACATCTAACGCAGGAGAAGGTGCTTGCTCAAGGTCGGTGCTGTCCTGGGAAACGACGAGCGGTGGCGCCCCCTCCTTGGCCTGATAGCACTCTGGTGCCTCGTGGAAAGGGACTTCTACTGCGGTAAGGAATGAGGGCGTAGTCAGAGGTTTGTGGACATTCTCTGCGGACGATGAATTAGCCCATGACCGCAGGATGGGAGGCTGCGCCTCTGGTGCACATTCTATAAGCTTCGGGGGGCGGGCGGGCACCTGATCCCCAAGCGCCTCCCTCCTTGAGTTGCCTTCAGGCTGCACCCCGCTCACCTCAAGCTGTGCTTCTGGTGGGCGATCGGCCAGGTCACTCAGTAGTACATCCGCTTTGGTCGTTACACCAGCGGGGACGCCAATGCCTTCGCCGTCCCTAAAACTCTCCGACCCAATGGACGGCGCAGCTGACGACATGCTGGCTGAGGAGTTCCGGGCGCCCAACAGCTGACCATATTCCGCGAAGTCCGATAACTCAGAGAACTGGTTCATGTCATCCAAGTTCCGAGGGCTGGCCAAGTCACTGTGCAATTCGGTGGCCGTACCTGAGGGATGGCTGACCACTACAGTGCCTGTAGGTGAACTGTCGGAAGCATCTTTCATGCTTTCACCACTCTCCCGGACACCCGGCATCGCATAAGAGGACAGTGACTCAACCGCACCTTCCTCTGACCCGTCAGAGCGCAGCGCAATGAGAGCCCCTCTCTCCCTCATTTCTAAAGGACTTCCCTCTTCCGGTGCTCTAAGCACCACTGTTGGGTAGGCAGGTACTATGTGGGTGTGGTGCTCGGTTGTTGGTACGGACATGACCAGTATCTGATCGTTACCCTCTGAGGAGAACCCGTTTGTCATATCCTTGTGGTTCACCGCAGGCACCGTTTCGCAGGAAGAAAGCCGTGTGAAAGAAGCTTCTGGCTTCCTCTTCTTTAGTGTACGGCGCTTTGTCCGGAAGGCGGACGATGAGGTACGCGACGAAGACTCAGACTTCGCCATGCATTCTGTAGAAGACAGGGCCGCGCAATGGGTCTGTGATATGCTGGTGGATACGAGCGTCGGGCGGGGAAGCATCGCCATGCCAGAGTATGCGGTGCTACTGCCTTGGCTCTCCTTTTTATGGGCTCCCCCTTCGCTGCCCTGAAGGTGGCGTACATCCTCCACTGTCATGCCTGGAGGGGGCGCGCTCGTGTGACCAAGTAATGTCTGTCCAGACCGGCGAGTGTGTCCCTCCCCTTCTTCCACTGCAATGAGATACCGCGGTCGCTGGGCAATGCTGGGCTGTAGGTACCAGTCTCGCGGGATAACGGAGACGGGCATCTCACACACATTCGCGTGGGCTAACGACTGGAGTGGCGCCTTGGGTATCTCGTTGTCTATCATGCGCTGAATCCTCGTTGCCAGTTTCCGTGGGATGACGCGATCGCCCATGCGTGCAGCCCGGTTACACCATGTCGGCAGGCGCAGCTTCTCCACAGTAGAGAGCATGTCGCACAGTGTCTGAGCAAAGTGATTGCAGTTTCGGTGCAGGATGTGGTAGTCACAGCTGCGCCATTCGTTCTCCAAACGATGAAGGATTGTGTCCACTTGCATAGGGGACTTCGTGGTGACGCCGACCTTGATCGTGCGGTACAGCTCGCCGGCGGCCTGGCCGGGATGCACGCAGAACAGCCCTGATGCATTGGGGTTATCCACCGCCTCGCCGTAACCCCACTCAATGCCGTACACCACTACCCCGGTGTGGAAAACACCCATCCCAACCCGGTGTAGTGTACCATTCGCGCTCAGAAGGCTGTAAACGTTGAGGGACACGGGCTGCTCGACCTCTGGCTGGCGGAGCTGAGGTACAGGGCTGCGAGTCAGGCCGTTCTCTGAGAGGCGTGTGAGTCTAATACCCCTATCGGCTACACTGGCGTCGTCCTGTGCGTCTCCACAACAGAAAAAGCTCATGACACCTGATGCGCTTGGCCTCGATTGGGACTACAGAAGCCTTCGGACACAATCACGAGCATATACGACCCTTCTGACGCCCACCAAGACAAGGCGTGCACACACCTAAGGGGGACTCTCTACAACAGCCCACACCGCGTGTGGCACTTTATTTCCTCACAAGACTAGACCCAGTGCTCCAGAGGCAGACACAATCGCTCCTGGCGATTTGCCACACCGAATGTACAGTAAAAGGTGACTTCCACTCGTCAGCAGCAGCAGTAATAAGCAACAAAGCAAGAGTATACCCTGTTACAGTAAAGAGTAGTAATGTATGCGTGTGCTTGGGGTGAGATATGCGCCCCAGCCGCTTGCTATATATGAGTATATAAATATACTGTACACTTCTTCCAGCCTACGGCTTGGTTGCTTCCCGGGTAATGACAAGAAAGCAACAGAAAAGACAAGAGGTAGTACATAAGCGCATTGCGATCTGCTTAATCAGCGCGCATAGGGTATTCGCACCAATGCAGGGACCAGCCCACACTCACTGTGCCCAAGAAGCGAATGAGAACACATCTTTTTTTTTGGCGAAGTTTCACACATTGCATATGGGTGAATTGTGTTTGAACACATCTTCTCCGAAGCTCTTCAACCTCGCGAGAAGTCTACCTCCGGTCTGATAGTGAAAATGACTGCCGCCATGCGCACACCCCGCCCAATGTTGCCCTCCATATCTGCCTGTGTAGTCGCAGCAAAGGTCGTAGGAATCGCCCTTTCATCACGAGAATGACCCATCAGCTATAGAAATGTTCATCTGGCATTGTGCATTTACTGTTTCCCACTCCCACACAGACATCTGCCTGCGGGGGAGTTAAAAGAGCGTACGCAGGCGGCCACGGAGTGCAAAGGAAAGCCTATTTGGGGAAGGAAGGAGGGGCAGATACAGCTGAGAGCCTTTCCATGGGGGGTTCAAAAAAGAAAAGACGCTACGCACACTCGCCGGTGTGCCGACGTGTGATCGTGGGATTTGATTACCGGCAACCTCAGACTCGCATGAAGCCAATGCCTGCTAGACACTAGTGCACAAGCGGGAAAAGCGCCTCCACCCCCGAAGGGCCAAGCTAAACGTACAGAGCGCGTAGAGCGAGACGGAGTGACAGGGGCAATGTTTCAATACAACAAGCGCTCATCGGTCAAAGCCTGGCTGAGCCACCCACTTCTTATTTCCACTTATACTTGGCTTGTACGACCCACGGCATGATACTGTTTATACAGAAAATAGTAGCATATAGCTGCACACCCACTTGCAGGGGATAGCATACACAACACCAGTCTCGGCGGGTCCTTCACCCCTGCCCGTTACCTCGAATCAAACTGTTTGTGCAGCGAATGACCTAAAAAGCGGCACGGCGAAATCTGTACACAACAGTCGATAGACCCCCACCATTCCACTAGTTTCCTTCTCTCATCTCCTTTGCTCAGTCCACCTAATCGCACGGTAACACAACGAAAGATGAAGAACACCAGCTGTATAAGGAAATGAGGCTCTTCTGTTGTGATTTGCCGAAACTGCACAAGACTGTAGAAGCAGTAACCTGTGCGCCTTTCCCCCACCCACACACGCATACGTACTCACAGATAGCACAAGCGGTCTGCCCGCTCGAAAGATCACTTATTACACCTGCTAATCTTTTCCTGAATGGTGGTGAAGAGGACCTTTTTCTCAGGGGGAGGGCTGGCGGATGGGGAGAAACATATGAACATACATCCACATTGCCGCGGAGTACCAGGCAGCTACTACTTCTTCTGAAAAGCGTAGAGAATGACACGTGCCTGATTCAACTCATTCTGACTTCTTGCTCGCTATATTAAAAAAAATTGTTCCTTTACATTGGTCGGCACGGTGAAAACCACACAAGCTCCCTTCACGAAACTTTCCATGACCGCGTTCCCCTCACGTAACAGTCTTCCACAACAATGCCAGCATTGACCTCTCCTTGTTTCATACGAGGTGACCCGCCGGAGCACAACAACAGAGACACACCGCAAGTGTGTACCATAATGAGCACCACCCACCCCTCCACCACGCAAAACAAAACAAAAAAGATAACAGGAGTAGCGCAAAGAAGAAGAAAGAGAGCAGGGCGTCGCCGCTCACATTTGATGTACCGGAGCGCTTTCATCCAACCGAAAGTGGAGCACTAAATCCACAATGCAGAGCAAAACCAACTCTCTCTCTCTCTATGGGGACGCACAAACCGTTTGGCACCACCATCACTCCCGACACGCATCTCGTGGTGCCTGCTCCTACCGCCCCTCTGCCTCTCATCTCACTTGCGTACCTTGATGGAGGAGTTTAGTGTGTTTGACAGGTCTTCCTCATCCTTTAACATCGTGCCGATTTTGCTCAGCATGTGTAAGATCTGATCGACATCCGACTTCTGCTTCTGCAGGATCCCCCGTACCTTTGCCACGTATTCGTCTACCGAGTCCGTCTCCTCAAAAGCCTGGATGGCGCGTATTTCGTCCTTAATGCCCGTCATCTTGGAGTCAATGTGCCGGCGATGGAGGGCGACCAGCTTCTCCTCGGCTTTCGAAATTTCCTCCACCACGTAAGCATGCACTTTGCGTACCTGCCGCTCTTCTTCCTTTGGTAGTGCTCCAGCCACCACAGCTGCCGCACTGTTCTCCTCTGCCTGTTCATCGGAAGAGGAACTGGATGAGGAACTCGCACCCTCTAGGGCCGCAATGTGCGTCTGGACGATTGTGGCGATCTTCGGATCCTTCACCTTCACTTGCGCAGAGCGGCGACGACCGGCGGCATTCTTTGCGCGGGTGTGCGGGGGGTTTCGGGATTTGACAGGTTTGGGCGCCTCGTCCGCCCCCACGCCATCGTCATTTCCCTCTGAGAAGTCATTCACCCAGTCTGGACGGTTCTTCGCCGGCTGCGGTGCGTCCAAGTTGCTCCGCTTGCGATTGGCCGGCGGCGGGGGTCGGCGACCAAGCGGGCTGGCCACAGCCTCCGAACGTCCTCCCCCACTCCCGCCGCCGCCCAGATCCTTTACGCGCTGAGTATAGCGTAGGGTGTTGAGGGTGTTGACACAGTGCAGCGAGGACGGGGAGATGGTGGCAATCATCGTTGTGCGGCTGTTGCCCGTGAAGGAGGCCCGGAGCACTTCAGTGAGAATGGACCCGCGGAATGGGACGTGACTCTTACCCATACCCAGCGCTCGAATACACTCCTTCAGTGCCAGCAAAGACTTGTTGATTTCGGCCCCCTCCATGCGTGTTTTGCGATCGCAGTCAAAAGTGTCAGCGCCACGTTCATTACCGGCGAGATCGATAAATGAGATACGTCCGATTGTCTTAGGCCCGCGCCGTCCCATGGCGCCCGATTTGCTCTCCCGCACCTCAATTTGTAGTACCGCATGGGAGCGACTGCTCTCGCTATTGGCGCTAGTTTGTCCGGCAGCTCGATACGCGCTGCCGGCTGTAATCACATCGTAAATATCTTGAATGTCCCTCACTGGGCGCTCACTAAGACCGCAGATATTGATGACCTTATCTGCGTCCTCACGGGCACAGAGGCGCTCGTGATTGTTGAGTAGATCAAATATTTTGCGACCGTATATTTCGTAAAAGGAGACGAAAACCTCGCCCTGCACCTTGCCAGCGCGTGAGAAAATCTCGCGTGCTGCAATGGCATAGAGACCAGGCTCCTTCGCGGAGCCAAGCATGGTATGCGTCTTGCCCGATCCTGTCTGGCCATACGCAAAGCACGTCGCGTTGCCGTGGTTGAATACGGTCTCGATCAATGGAAGACAGCAGCTCTCGTATACCGCCGTGTTGTTGCACTTCTCCGAGAATACTTGGTCGTAGGTGAAGGTATGCCGGTCCGTGTAGGGCGTCAAGTCGTACTTAATTTTGGGCTCGTTCACAACCACGCGCGGGGAAGGGGTCTCGACAATGTCCTTATCGGGGTCAGCAATAGGCCTCTTACGCACCGCTACGCAGATTCGGCTACTCATTTTCTCCTCGTTGGCGGTGCTACTGTAGGATATGGGAAAGTCTGGTCCCCCGTTGAGTCTATCAGTGCCACCGGATTCCTTATCCCTATCCGCCTGTAAAACCTACTTGCCTTGCTTATAGTCACCCACTCGTTGTAAGGCTGTTGCCGATGTGACTGCAGAAACAAAGCGCAAGTGAGAAACTAAATGCAAAATAGTGTGTCACCTGGTGCGAGCTACTACAAGAGAGTCCTCTCGCTGGCCCTTCCTCGCGAAGGGAAACAATATGCCCCCCCCCCCCCTGGTATGGACGACCTCTTCGCAGTATGCACCCATGACAGGAAACATGAGACCATGTAATGGAAAGGTCGGCATAGACCGGGGAGTTCAGAAGCATGCCATGCTTTCAGTTGGATGATATTGGAAGAAGTCGTGTGGGACTTCCTGCTCCATCACTCAGTGCCTCACACGTATTACCCCATACCATGACTGTGACCTATTCCCAATCACACAGTCAGAAAAGGAAATTCGGGAGCGAGCTAACACCAGCACAAAGCTATCGTTCCCGTGTTGCCTCCATGGTGGTATACGACCCTCTTCCTCACTCCCTTCTGAAAAGTCTTTCCTCCAGTCACGAACCTTTCTTCCCCTCCTCGCCCACTCACCGCACACTATCCTAATCATCACCAAATAAACACGAGCAGCGAAGTACACCTGCGTTCATCTCGACCATATTCCTCGATTTAAAAGGGAGACGCATAGCTCAGATACCGTATGGCCCAGGAAAAGGTGATGCGGGCAACATACTATGGGGAGGTTCAACATGCACTGCTAAAAACAACAACGCCTTACACCATCTCCTACTCCGCTAAGCCGCCGCATGCGACCCTTGCTTCGGTGCAACGCTAGTCTTAGCCCTACACTCATACCAACATGTATATATATATATGTGTATAAGAAAACATTCTTACACAACTATCATAACAGGGAAACGTACTTCCAGCTTCCGACAACAGTGCCTGAGGAACACGCGCGGGATGCTCGTCGCTGTGGGAGATCAACCTCTACTCATCTCACACTCCTACGAGAAGAGCATGAGGAAGGCGAGCATCAGTGCGAAGAGACCAATGGCCTCCGTCAGTGCGAACCCCAGAATGGCGTAATTGAAGAGCATCTTGGTCAGGTTGGGCTGGCGCGCGCAGGCGACGAGAAGGGAGCCGAAGATCGTACCAATACCCATACCAACACCAGCGAGGGCAATGGCGGCGAGGCCGGTGCCGACGTAGTGCAGCCCCTGCACGGAGATGGCCACGGTAGAGGCCTGGCGCAGAGCCACGGCAGAGCTTGCGGCGGTCGCACGGCGCGCCACGGGCTGAGAGAGGACACGACGCATCATTTTGCTTTTTGCTTTCTTGTGCCTTTGAAGTGGGTTGTGGTTTGCTTTATGCTGCCTGTGAAAATGGAAGGACTCTACCAAAATGGAAAGGAAATGAGGAGAGCAAGAGAGACAATTAATAACCACACACAGTACTGCTGGTAAGCGACTGTATTCATGATGGAGCAGCGTATTTGACGTACGAAGAGGATAAAGGGGTACACTCGGTATGGGAGGCACACGCTGCTGTAGGCTCGTCCAGAGAACCACTGGCGCTGGTAAGCCCCACCCCCTGGTGGGCACACGCAAATTTTATAAAGCCATCCCCTCCCTACCGGCTTGGCCGATGTAACATGACGCTATCCACGTAAAGCCGTGGTGACCAACACGACGGTGTTAGAGCGAACGTGGCGCCCCAGCTGCAGTTATGATTCACCACAAAAATGAAATCCACTACGCCCTCTTCCTCACAGAGGCAGAAACAGCCTACCAGGCCAAATCCGTCAGCCTCACATGTCCCCGTTGCTTCTGATCTTGTGATGTTTTATCTTAGAAGATCAGTGTCTCCGCAAAGCTGCGCACCAAACGCCCTACGTGGGGACTACCGAGATGCAACTCCTCATCCCCGAACACCTCCAGTATCATCTCCGTCGGGGAACGAGACTCACCACCCAGCCCATCCTCGTCCTTGGAAACTGGCATGGTGGCTCCCTCTACCGTTCGCAGTAGCATTGTAGCATCGCCCGGAGACAGTGGCAGGACATCATGGAGCCGAGTCAACACCCTCACGAGCCACTGCGACGTCAGTTGACTTGGCGAGACATCCTGAAGTAGAACAAGTCGTTCAATGAAAGCAGAGGCATCATCCGTATGAAGTGAGAGTAGTGACTCCAACGCGCGCTCCGAAGCGTCCGCGTAGTGCAGGCAGAAATAGAGAAGCTGAAGGGCGGGAATGGAAAAAGAAACCGCCTGCACATCCTCGCATGAGGTGAGACAGGTGGAGCAGAAGTGCAACACCTGTGCCCGCAGCGGGCCGGCGCTCAGCCGTGCAGTTACGGCGAGCACCGCAAAGTAGGCCGATGTCAGCTCCGGGGAGGGCGCCACCACCAGCGCCTGCAACCAAGCTTGGACGAGCTCTATGGTGAGTAAGTCCTCAACAGAGTGTTGGCGCAGGAGGATGAGTGTGAATACGGCTCGCAGTGTAATGTGCAGTACGGCAAAATCTCGGGATGTATGCTGAAGGCTCCACAGCAGAGCCTCCTGCGCTGCATCTGTGTAGGTGTTCGAGCAGCGCGCCATCGTGAGGAGGAGCTCCCAGGCGTAATCCTCCGCCCAGGGGGTCACACACCTCCCAGGTGTCGTACATGGCACCACAACAGGAGCAAGTAGCAGCCAAGTGTCGGTATCGTCATCACAAATAGAGACCCCACTGCCCAAGCATTCCAGGAGCAACGACAGCGTACCCATGTTGACCTCCGGCCCATCCATGTCATCCGCGCCGTCGGCCTGCTCACCCTGGCTAAGGGACTCACATTGCCGCACAAACTCCACCACTGATGGCATAAATACCTTCAGTATCGGGCCCCCGCTGGAAGCAATGGCGCCCTTCTCAATTAAGATATGCACAAGTGCCGCCATACCCTTCACAGACACGGGTGAGCGCAGCTGCGGAAGCACAGCCTGCACAACGGACAAGATGCACGGCACATACGTCAGCGGGAGTTCATCTAGGGAAAAATGATGGTCGGACACGAAGCTCTCCACCGAGTGCAGTGTCACCAGCGTCACCACCAGATCCACTTGCCGCTGCAGCATCCACTGCAGCGCCTCATGCACAGTGCGACGGTGTGCGACGTCGGTTACCGATTCACACCACATACCCACCAGCCACACGACGCGACGAAGGACAAAGACGGTGGCTCGCGGCTCTCCTGCATCCCCAGGCACTGCGGTGCGAATGATTGGGAGCAGCTTCTCTTGCAGAAAGAGCACGTAGCTGGCAGGATCCTGCGACTCGGCCATAGTGAAGTACCCAATGCCGAGGGCGTGCAGCGCAGCCGTCACCTCCGCCTCACTCCCCTCTGCCAGCAGCCGGTTCACCACAGACCACGCCGCTGTCAGGCTCGACGTCCCACATGAGCTAGAACCTGTCAGCGCCAAGAATAGTTGCTCCGCACAACTGCCGGCGGCGCATTCATCATCCATATCAAGATCCAGCTCACCTGCAGCCCTCTCGGGATCCATTGTCCATTCCTGAAGGTGTTCTGGGCTCGTATCATCTGGTAAGTACGACACCACAAGTCGCTCCACCAGCTTAGGTAGCAACGTGCTCACCGAAAAGTCACGCAGGCACTGCAAAACATGTTCGTCCCCATCTTCGGTTGAGAAGAGAACGGTGAAAACCCGCATAGCCCGGCACACAAGCTTTTCGGAAACCACGCCAAGCGGGCTGTCGATGATGGCACAGAGGAGACGAAATAGGCTTCGATCAGTGTGACTCGTCTGCATGGCATCCTCCGCGAAGAAGAATGTCTTTGGCAGTTCGTTCAGACGCATAGGAAAGTAATTGACCATCTTTTCCTGCACCTTCACCGCGAACTCGAGGAGGCGGATGCGGCGATGCGAAAGGGTGTCCGTCGGGTCGCTCCCAAGCCCCATCGCAAGATTCCACGACATGTTCAGTAGATATTCATAGCACTGGGCATCAAACACGCCACACCCAAATACGCGCATGGCACACTTAAGCAGGTGGAGATGCACCTCGTAATGCTCTAGCGGTGGCAGCGCCGCACGTGTGGCAAAGAGAGCGGACAGCACACTCACCAACCCGCTGCAAAGACGTTCAAATACGTTGCCTACACGTTTGGACTGTGCCTCCTTCAGGAAGATGTGTAACAGCAGCAGCCCTTGTGAAAGGTCCACAGTAGCAGTCGGCATCGTCTCTGCCCCGTATTGCCCCAGGGCGTGCGTGTACGCATTCGCTACTTGCTCCATGAGAGGAGGCAACCCGCCAGGTGGCGCTCTACCTGCACCCCGCTTTGACATGAGAGCCACGATTGTAGCGACCTTGCGCGCTAGCATAGGAGAGGCGAAGCGCTCTGAGAGGACCAGATGGAGGTAGCGTCCAAGTACCTCTCGCTGTACATCCTTCGGCACCGCATTATGCCACGATGATTCCACAAATTCAATGACAGTGGTGCAGAGAAAAAAACGGTCATCCTGCGAGCACTGTGAGGAGGATATACCGTTCCACGTCACGGACAAGAACTCGCCTGGGTGGTGCTCCTGTACGTGTCGCAGCTTGGTGGACGCATCTTTCCGAGCGGCATTGTCAGTCGAGGTTCGAAGAATTATCAAGAGGTCTTCTATCCCCATGTTCATCGTAGCTCGTGACTTGGGTAAAGACAAACAGATGCACGTGGGAGAAAACCAAATTGCCGACGAGTGTCGTGAGCGGTGCGGGGGGGGGGGCCCTCCCACGCACGCACATACTGTGCCAGAAGTGCGGCCGCCTTCAAAGATACCCACACCCGTCTCCACGGGCCAGCTACGCGTAGACCGTCTACGCTAATGGTTTACGCCCTTGACGGACAGGAATGATGCACCCCGTGCAGAATACCAAAGCTCATCCATCGACAGGCCCCTGGTCAGGCTCTTTCAGTCGAAGGAGCCCAGCACCACTAACTGAATAAAAGTACTGCACCCACATACCTGCCTCCCTCTGGTGATGCCGGCCACCTCACTGTGGTACCATGGTCCACTGCCCCGTTGCGGGGGGAAGCCAAGCGCCAGTACTACCCCCGGTCCTAACGGACTGGGGTTGGTAGCAGGCTGGCGGCTACCGTAGAAAGAGCAAGCCTGCTCACCGTCGCTCTGGGGTGAACGTAGATCACAGATAGCTCTCCTGCACGTGCATGTGTGCTGTAGAAGTGGCTCGCAGCACTCTGAAAACTCACAAATTTAGAAAAAGCGTACGTATACACGAGGCCCTCAACACTGGCGCCGGCAGAAGAAGTCGTCGCACATGAAAATCTGAAACGCGCTCAGTCGTCACTTGGACACAGACACACCAGGTGGGAGCACCTGTTCTAACTTCCGCAGCATCCGCGTGACACGCTGCCTTACTACACGGTTCGGATGGTTGGCAAGTCGACAACGAAGCTCCGCTAGTGTTTCCTCCAGTTGCACGGCGGCGGTGTCGGGGGGCACCTCAGAGGAAACGAGCCGCGGATCCTCTTTGAGGCACACCAGGTACAAGGCCAGCACTCGCACCTGAAGTGCAAGTGGTACCAGCAACTTTGGATACCACTGTGTCGGGCTCCCGCTGTATCGGGAGAGCGAGTCGGGGACGCACCGCCAAGTCTGAGGAGAGATGTCAACAACTTGGTTAACGGAGCGGGAT
>JAIZPF010000006.1:72700-86049 GCA_020509355.1 Blechomonas ayalai | reverse complement strand
CGGAGATGGCCACGGTAGAGGCCTGGCGCAGAGCCACGGCGGAGCTTGCAGCGGTCGCACGGCGCGCCACGGGCTGAGAGAGGACACGACGCATCATCTTATCGATGTGATGAGCAAGGGAGGATAGCTGAGACTGGTGTGATTAAAAATTTACTTCACTGCGCCAAGTGCCACAGATAGGGAAATCAAAGTAACATACATTTGTACTGCAAGGGCTTAGCACCATTAAGCATGCCATCAGGAAATAACAATACCGTGTGCCGCTCACGTACTTGCATACTTATCTCGTCTAGGAAGCAGATGCCCTTATTATCATAGCGTGATCGCCTCAACTCTTACGTGGCCATGCTCATGTACCTTTCAACAACCGAACGCGAGGCACCGGTGTGTGTGTGTGTGTGTGGCCATCGGCAACACAGTACATCATTGCATATTGGGGTATGTGCTCCAGCCCGATGTGACACGATCTACTGAAAGTCGCGCTACAGACCCCACACGGTCGTCCCATCCACTCAGACTGGGTCTCTTCCCTCACACACGGCGCCCGCGTAGATCGAACTTATTAACCGATGCTTCCTGGAAACGGTTGACGCCACCGTTCGTACAGTCGACCTTCTTTGTCTTAACCTTCTTTACACGGCCCCGATCCATCTCCATCTCCCAAAGTGGATCTCGAACCCGTTGCTGAAACTTTGGAGCTGTCACCGGCCGCCGCACAGTATCCGGTGTCACGTACGCCTTTCTCCGTTCAAGAGCTACGACGGCCTGGGTACCTTCCCGTACGACCGTGGCTGTAGGAGCTGCTGGCGTCTCACTCACTACCGCCTTCGCGTCCACTTCGCCAGCAACGGTGGGGTGCAGCAGGGAGGTGCGAGGCGCTTCCCGCCGTTTCATTGCCTTGATGACACCGCTGTACAGAGTACTCTTAAGGGCCACCTCACCTGATGACTTGTGGTACCGCCGGATCTCCTCATCTTCTTGCGTAGTCGAGGCGCGAGCTGAAGGTGGGTTGGCCGGGTGTTCTACCTGCGATTCGACAGGGGGGTACGGGGATGAGGGCAGGAGCATCGAGCGACGATAAGCCATGGGAGGGTCGTTGTCCGCCGACGAAGTGGATAAACGCAATGGGTTATGGCAGCGGGGTGGTAGGCGCCGTACCTGTTCTTCTTCTTCCTCGGTGTCACTATCGGTGCTCAGTTCCTCGCGCCTTTGTTGCACAGCGGGCTTAGCTGTCAGGCGGGGGCTGCGCACGACTACACCATTCTTCTTCCCACCATTGCTATCAGCTGTTGAGACAGTTCCATGCAGTTGTAACTTCGATTCCACCGCCGCCTCAGGCAATGCCGTACCGAGATCCACTCGGGCATCTTCCATCGCGGTGCGCCGTAAGTGCTCCTCCAGCCGCACGGGGAGCCCCGCTTTGGGCCTCGGCAGGCCGGCAGCTGATCTCACCTTCTGCGGGACGATGGAGTAAAACAGCATATATGCTTGCTGCCGCAGAGCACGTTCCTCGCTGATCGGCCGAACTAGAGCATCGTTGCACTCGTACCACATTCTATTGCGCGCTTGCACGATGCTGTAGTAATGCCCGAAGTGGAGTGAGTTCCCTTCATGAACGCACAGCGCATTTAGTTCATAGGTAACGGTATACCCGTGTGGCTCCTCACCACTCCCCTTGGCAGTCGTACAGAAGGGGGCCAAGTCCAGTATGGTAGGGTACTGAATATGCTTACCGACCTTCCCGCTTGTCCCACGGAAGCGCTTCAGGTGGATGATCAACACCTTGGGAGGTGAATGGATGGTAAACTGCTTCGTAGCACGC
Organism: Blechomonas ayalai; assembly: GCA_020509355.1. NCBI lineage: Eukaryota > Euglenozoa > Kinetoplastea > Trypanosomatida > Trypanosomatidae > Blechomonas > Blechomonas ayalai. The sequence goes on along the minus strand of JAIZPF010000006.1, from coordinate 84,227 downwards.
ACACCGACGTCGCGGGGGGTATGATACACACACCCATCCAACACCTCCTTCTCAGTGAACTTGGCAAGGCAGTGTTCAAGTGTGTGCCCTGAGAGCTCAACGTTGAGGATGACGAATGGATCGTACGTGTTCGAGTACAAGGTAGGATGCCCCGTTCCCGACTGTCCCTCTAGCTTGAGATCAGCCGCCTCCTGACGCTTTCCTGCGCGTATCAACTGCCCCACCTCTTCTCTACGCTCCCACGCCACCTGAGAGCGGAGGTAGCCACCGCATATACGATGCAGCGCCGTCGTCTGGGCGACACGCGAAGGGAGCTTCTTTGATCCAACCTGCCGGAACAAAATGGACTTCTGACACGCAAAAAGGAGCTGTACCGCAAACTCGTGCGCATCGCTCTGCCGACCGATGGAAAACTGTGAGGAGAGCGTCTTAAGGGAGCCGATGATTGGAGCTGGACGGTAAGCCCCTCCGCTCCCGCTCTCCCTGCGAGCGAGGTGCACCTGACGAATGACTTCCCCTAGGGCATAGGCAAAGTCATAGGGGGCACCGATCTGCCGATCAGCTGTCATGAACGTTGCAGCGAAATACTGAGCCAAGGCGGGGGTATATGCCATGGCCTGCAAAACGCTGTTCGCAAAGCACGTGTTGCCAAGGTTCACCAGCCCAATCCCCGCTCGACCCACTTCCTTCCATCGGAGATGAAGAACCCGCTGTAATACGCGATCGGGGCACAAAAAGGTAGCCTTGTCCATGTAACGGGGATCATCGTCATCGTTGGGCATAACGGAGCTCGCCTGGTTACCTTCAGCCTCGTCGTCACCGCTGCTAGTCCCATTCGTCTGTCTATTCTCCTGGGAAGCGTGCTGCGTCTGGCGGAACTCTTGCGTATACTGCGGGTTGAGAACGATGGCGTGACGGGGATACTCCACAACTTGCGGCTTGCGGTAGCGCTCAAACGTGATTGGCCGGAATAGTATGTCCTTATTACCAAAGCCGAGCTCTCGCTGATCGAGTTCCATCGGGAGGGAGGGGGGCCACCCAGTCCTAGTGAGGAATAAGGTGAGTGCCCGCTGTCAGTTGCAGGGAAGACGACAAATGCCGGCTCCAACGCTCACACACCAAAGGCAGAGTAACAGATGTAACGCACGAAGACGTGTTAAACCCGCAAAATATATAAGTAGGGTGCTGTTCTCAGTGCTGATATCAATATATACTTTTTAGATCGATGTAGACGTTTGTATGGGCGAGGGAGCCCATGCGTTGCTAAAGGACCCCTATTGCCGCTGAATTTACGGACCAGAGGAATTAGGCCAGTACACGGTCACGGCAGCGGTCCTATGTGAGAGAGTGTTGCCTGTACAAAACTGCCGTTATGCCCTCCCTCTCCCTACTCGTTCGAGCAACTCCCAACGGCCGACAAGAAATGGTGGAATTGAAGACATAGAGCACACGGTGTAGGCATGGAGCGGTCCCCGCACATCAGCTGACAGAGCATGCGTGGTTTGAGCAAGCAAACACGTACACACCAATCCGGGAGTAGACGTAAATCATGTCAACTGGATACCAGCCCACATTCTCAAACACGTAGGAATTCACGCCCGCTGCCGTTCCTCTTCAAGGAGGTGGGCTATCCCCCCTTTGTATGACAGGCGTCTTTGCCACCATCACCTTGGAGAATAAACCGCGTTCGCCGTGTGCTCGTCTCTGCCACCCGAGCTAGATGATCGGGTATAAACAGAGGAGCTTCCCGCGTGCCAGGAGAGGTGGTCTGCAAAGACGTCCTCGTTTCGCCAGAGAGCGTGCCACTGCCATTCAATGTTGTGCGAGATAGCTCGAGGGCCAAGCCTTCCTGCTTGGAAGATGCTGCCACTCCCGTGTCTGGTGTTGTAGGGGAGGGCTCGCACAGAGTGGTACACGGATGGAGCAGGGATGTCCCTCCATGATGTGAAGCAGCCCGTTGGTCCGTACCTCCCATTCCCCCAGCGTCAGCTGGCTCCAATCTGCGAAAGTTAATCCGAAAACCACCACGTGTACCTACCATAGGGGGTGGGGCGGATGTTCCCGGCGGATGATGTGTCGGCGACCCATCGGCTGATTGGCTCCAATGAGCTTGTAGCGGTGGCTGAACCATGTACTCATTTGAATTGACTGAAGAGTCGCTGTGCTGTCGCTTCAAACCAATCCCTACCCTGTCTCCTACCTCTGGCAGCACGTGCAAAAGGGGGGTCGGCGAAGTAGCCGGCAGGACTGTACTTGCACCACCAGTATGGAAAGCTAGCGGCACTGCGTGAGAGGCGTGACCAGAGGACAGGGCTGCCGTAGATGGTACTCTCGGGGGTCCGGCGGCGGTCGTTTCTAGAGTGGCGGTGCTGTTGGAGGGCAGCGTGAAGGTAGTCCGCCGATTACCCGCTGGGGTATCACCAGCACCGCCACTTCCATGAATCAGCACAGCCGGCGAGAGTACCACTGCACAACTCGTTTTCAACGAGGACAGGCCTTGTGGTGCTGAGGCTGCCGGCGAAGCCGTCGGAGCGGCAGGGAATCCTGATACGGAGGAAGATCCATCTGCTGTGACAGCTTCCTTGTTCAAACGCTGCAGTAATTGCAGTACCGTTGTCTTACTGGGCGAAAGAGTATTTGCGGCTGAAGGAGGGAGCGGAGCCTCCGCTCGCTTGGGTGAAGCAGTGCCGCTACTCATACGCGCTGAACGACCGATAACACCACCTGCTTGGGCCCGCGTGCCACGTGCCTCCCGCACCCCCAGCCGCTCATTTCGCATCTCCTCGATAGTGATCACAATCTGCCTCGCCGCCGAAGAATTGCTTACCGGTGGAGGCTGGGGTGGCAGAGCATCGCCTGCCTCGCATCCTGCACCCCGTGCTACGGGATCGGGTGTGCGCGCTGCCTCCTTTGTGGGCGTCACCTCGCCGTCCGCGCTCGCCACGGGGTGCTGCGACGGGTGCGAGGAGCGAACAAACACATCCAGGGTGCTCTGTGCGGGGTGCGTCCGCGGGGTTACATCGCGACGAGCCACTTTACACGTATCAGCGCCCTTGTGCAAGTTGTTGCTTTCCTTCTCGTCCCCATTACTCTCCAGCACCGCCGCTGTGACACTCAGCTTTGATTGCAAGAGCGGCCATATCACACTGTCAGAGGTTCCGTCAGCTAACAGGTACTTGATGAAGCACGAGTTGGCCTGCCCAATGCGGTGCACCCGATCCTCGCACTGGAGATGGGTGCTGGGATTCCAGTCAAGTTCTGCAAATACCACGGTCGAGGCGCACGTAAAGTTGTGTCCCGTGCCGCTGGACTGCATCGATAAAATGGCCACTGCGCATGTGGGCTCCGTTCGAAAGTGCTCCGCTAGCTGCTCCCGCTGCGTTGCCGGGGTATCCCCCGAGATGAAGATGTAGTCTATGGGCTGCTTCGGTCGCACGGCCTCGACAGCATGCTGGATGGCCTCCATCATGCATTGATGATGCGCAAAGAAGATGATCTTTTCACCGGATTCCATGTGTTGCTCCACCACGCTGGCGACGTAATCCTGCACGGCGGGTATCTTGGCCCGTGCAGTAGCACATTTCAACTCGAAGGCATTCGGCGCCCGTGGCATCAAGTCACCACTGCCCGCACCGCCCCCGCCGGTAGCGGAGGATGCCCAGCCAGATGCAGTACCAATCCCTATGCCACCGTCGTGGGACGCTGCCACTGACCGACGAAGAGCCAACACCTGACTCTCCAAGGCCTTCTTCTCTTTCTCCGTAATGTACACGTACAGGAGCTGCCGGGACTTGGAGGGCAGCGAGGAGCCGAGCGCCTTTTTGGTTCGACGAATCACAAAGTGCTGCAGCAGGAAGTGGAGCTCATCCGTGTGCGAATGACCGCTCAGATCAACGCCGAACCGGCTTACGAAGGAGTTGCAGTACCGCGCACCGTACTGTGACTTGGTCGGCACAAGGGTCGGATGAATGGCTTGCAACTGTGCATAAAGCTCGATGGGGCGCGACATCGCTGGCGTGCCGGATAGCAGCAACACCCGCTGGGCAGTCTTGCACAGCCGCAAAGCTAACTGCGACCGTTTCGTGTCGCCTGCTTTGATGTAGTGCGACTCATCTAGGATGACCACTCGATAGGTCTCCTTCTCTACGCATTTAAGCGAGGAATAGGACACGATGATGATGTCGCTGACCCTCGATGGCTGCACCCTGGTGCCCTGCAACACTGCTATGCGGGAAAAGGAGATCCCACAGAAGCGGTTAAACTCCTTTGCCCAGTTCTCCATCAAAGACATGGGGCATACGACAAGGACGGGCCACTCGTCGCGATAGTGGTGCGCCACAGCGATTGCCTGGACGGTCTTACCCAAGCCCATGTCGTCCGCTATCATACCCCGACCTCCGTGCTGCACCACAAAGGCGACGCCCTCCTTTTGAAACGGCTTGAGCTGCACATGGACAACATCGCTCGGGTCTACATCCGGTACTCCGCCATCGGCTATCGCCTTTTGCTGTTGCAGTGCCACCTGGCGTGTGGCCTCGACGCAGCGGAAGAAATACAACGGGATCTCCTCAATGAGTACAAGAGGAAGAGGCTTCAGCTTCTCCAGAAGCACCTTGTAGTGTTTCATGGGGTAGACATAGGCTTCCCGGACGGTGTGCCACTGTGGGCTGTATGTTGCGTCTTCCACCACATGGCGGAGATCCTCCCTTTCAAGTACCCGGTTACCGTGGCACACAATCATAACGCATGCATCTCGTGTCTCTGGATGAAGTAGAGCCTCAAAGCGAAGCAGGACGGCCGCAGGCGGGGTCATAGCCGTGGGCAGCACGCGATGGTACCCCTCACATTGTACAGCCGCTAGCGCGTAGAACTTACAGCGATTGAGCGAACAGCTGTACCCGGGTTTACCATCGCGACTTATATGAATACGCACGGGGAGCCCGCAGTTGCAGTTCATTGCGAGGGAGAATCGTAACCAAAGGGTGGCGAAGAAACATCCATCAAGCCGGGTACGCGTGGTACACCACACACCTAATCCTCGTAAGGTAGTTTCAGCTTGATAACGACTTCAATTTATCCGCTGAGCCTTATGGTGCGTCTTTTTTATTTTTTCCTCTTCTGGAGTTGTCACCCCCTTCCCTACCAATACGAACGGACTGCTCAACACCGTGTTCTCGCCGCTCCGTTGTGATGAACGGGTGCTTGCGTTGTTTTCTTGGCAAGCAGGGAAGGTGGCACGGAATTAAAAAATCTTGGTGCCCAGCTCGAGTGAGGAAAGGGTAAATGAGCCGAGTTCCCCAACGCCACACCCTTCGCGACCGGAAGACAGTAGTGGTACGAATGGGAAATCGTATCGGGGCCACATGCACGCTGAGAAATAAGAGAAAAACAGAAGGCATAAGAAGGTAAGCTGGACTGTGCTTCTGGCGCCATCACGCCCTGTTGTCACTCACGCATTCCTCCACCTTTCAGTGAGGAAAATTGGCTTCTACCCACTTAAACCACGCCCACATGTCACCATCATTAAATCCGTTGGTTAGCGCTTACTTGCGGAACGTATCGCTTAAGCGAGGGGGATATGCGCTCCACGGCGAGTCACAACCACACTCCCTCGAAGGCAATGCCCCGTTAGTCGAAGAAAGAAACAACCGCTCACCCCCTCTCCGTGCCATCGCTTCACAGCATGTGCGTCTTGAAGCGCCACGTGATAAATGACCTACTCCACCCCACTAACACTCCCGTTTCGTTACTCGGCTTTACTGCCGGATGCGCTTAAGATTAGTGTCTTCCTCCGCATTTGGACGCGGATTGCTGGGGGTATGCAGCCGTGGGCGCTTGGCGCCGCTAGAGCTACTCTGACGAAGATGGGATGGACGTGGTCGATGCGAGGGCCCCCCATCCCGTTCCTTTAATATGGGTGCAGCGGCATGCCACGACCCCACAATCGCGTCCAGCGCGTCCAAGGGACCCTTCGCGGTAACATTTGCGCGCAGCAGCGACGATCGAAGCAGCTGAAGCCGCTCAACAATAAGTTGTGCCAGTGGAGCTGTGCTGTGATGATGTAGCGTTGGCTGGACCACGGCACAGAGCTTACCTAGCAGCTCAAGGAGTCCCATGAAGAGTGGTCCAGTGTAGAGGTACGCACGACTGCGGTATTCGTGGTGGAGCTGAAAAGCGAACGAAAGAAGCCATACTAGTAGATGCCCGTCCACAGCCAGTTGGCGTGCCACCGCCGCTGTTGTTTCACACATCGCGGTCAAGCACTGCATAAATCGAAGCCGAAGATCTGGTGATGAGGTAACCATATCGCACAGCAGCGTCAAACCACTCAGTGCCTCTGACTCAATGAGCGCCGCCGCGTCGACGGTTGTCTGACAGGCGTGATCCAGTAAGCGCAGCAAAAGCGTTAAATGGGGCGGCGCATTCTTCCGGAGCTGTTCGATTGCTTCCTGCGACGACATCTGTGCGAGGGAGCCCACCCCCGCTGAGGAAGACGACCCACCACGCAGCATCTCCTCCTGTCGGCTTATCATTAGTGGTGCGGAAATAGCAGACAGCGGGAAGGACCGAAGCCACGAGACGAATGGTACCTGTACGCTCAGGATATCGTTTGGGTGCATCAACGATTGAATAAAGTGATTGTGCATCACATCGCCGTAGCGGGCGAGAGGCTTTAGTGATAAGACCACCCATGACGACAGCGGGGCAGGGAGACGAGGCAATTCCTGGGACGTCGTCCCTGATGCCGCGAAGGCATTCTGCTTGTGTGACAACTGAAGAAGCTTCAGACGGACAAAGCTTAAGGCAATCCTTCCCGGACCGACAGGAATATAGGCTGATGAGAGGGCCGCGGCGGCGCACTGCCGTAACCATGCATCCGTGAAGGACAGCGCGCGCACGAGCAAGGGAAGGCAAAGAGCGCCAACATACCGACGCGTGACATAGGTGGATGGAAGTGCCAGAACCGTCTGAAGGAGAGGCAGAAAGTAGCGAGGGTCGACTACGGTAGGGGACGTCATGGCGGAAAATGATACCACTGCCAAATCCGCTTTGGACGTCACCTCTGGGAAAATAGATCGCAGTATCTCCCAAGCAGGATTCCCCACACTGGTGGGCAGAGAGGTGTGTAGCCGACTCGGGCACTCCAGCGCGATACTGAGAACCTCATCTTCCATCCACGCATCCGTAATTAGAGAGAGCATGTCCACCTCAGGAGTCACATCTCGCGGTGCCATGTGGTTAGAAATGAGATATCGATGGCGCCGTATGGCAATGGGAACTGTGGCGCCCCGAAAGGGGCGATATGATACGGTAGCTTCGGTGTCTGCCTCTGGGGTGGCCCTACCGGGGTCCGATTCCCTCAGCGCCATCCCCACCTGGGGGTCGGCGGTGGTGACGGAACTAACCGCGTAGTAGTGTGCGGACAACATGCAGGCATAGCGGATACGATCCGTCGTGGTGACGCTTCCCGTGTACGTGGCCATCAACAAGCTCTCCAGGCGAGTGAGGTCCAGGGGGGCCTGCATTCGGTTTCTCCCACAGGTGCAGAGTAAGATGCGCAGACAGGTGAGCAGGAGAATATAAAAGCCCGTGGAAGCATTATCGGCCAGCTCCAGCAGCGTTGCCCGTACATCCGCATCGACTGCCATCACGGACTCAAGCACTTCCTTCGCAAAAGACTCCAGCACTGCGACCTCACCTGTTTCCCCGCGCGGCAAGCTGTCTCCCTCCTCCTTGAGAGCGTCTCCCAGTTGCTGAAGCAAGCGCCCGGCCAGTGCCCAGCAGAGCGAATTCATCCCACACCAGCGAATGACCTTCGTGCAGGCAAGAATTGACATCACACTTGTCACGGTGGTACCGGTTCTGTTCTCATCACAGTCACCGCCCTCCTGCGTGTGCGTGCTCAGCAAAGGAGTGTGGCTCTTTCCAATCTTGGCGTGAAGTTCGATTTCATCGTCCTGAGTAGGTTGTACTGGAGCACGGCACGTGTTGCAAAATATTAATAGCTGCTCATGAACGGAGAGAAGCTCCGCATGCTTAAGATGTACCTGCTGCTGTGCCAGAGCAATGCTCCGTTGCCCGTGGCAACTTACCGATGCGGCCGGGCTGGATGAGATCATCTCTGATAACGGACCTATCACATCTTGAACGGCCGCTTCAGGGCACGACCAATTCTTTTTTACTTGAGACACAACGCTCTTGAATTCAGCAAGATGCTCTGCAAGGTCCACCACCCAGAGCTCGCGCACATTGCCAACCTTTCTTCTGTCCCCTTTGCTCAGTTGAGACGGGTGCTCTGAGGAAGCCTTATGACAGGCGTTTCGGGTATCCTCACCCATTGCTCCCGCCTGTTTCTCCTCAGCCTTGATGATGAAGGCGTCAGCGGCGGCGGCCAGAACACCATGCTCCCCGTTGAACAGCTCCTGTGCGACGCGATCGGCCGCCTTGGAGAGGCTGCGCTGCAAGACACTGTTCAGAACATGCAGAAAGCACGGCAGCGTTTCCGCTGTCAGCGTCATGGTCCAGAGAAGAGCTTCCACAAAGGAGCAGCCGAAACGCACCGTCACGCTGTGAACAGCCCACTGTACAAGTCGGGCTACCCACCCTATAGCTAACCGCACTTCTTCCATGTCCGCCGTGTTCTCGTTCAACCGAATCGTCCGGTGCCGCACGGCCCACAGCAGGAGACTTAGCAATAGTGGCCACTCCGTTATCCCACCCCGCGGGTTTGACATGGTGATGTGATGCAGCTTCGTCATCTGTGCTCCCCTCGAGAGGCTGGCAACTAAGAGGCCGCACAAACTGGAGATGGACGCAGGGCCCCAGCCGGAGAGCACATCATTGCCTGCACACAGGGCCGCCTCAATCGGACGCACAGAGGTGGTGAAGGTGGGAACGAATGAGGGTACCGCGCTGAGCCAAGATATTTGCAGATGGAACACATCTGTGTAAAGTTCCATTAACAGGAGCATGCGCTGGACCACGAATTCCACCTTTGCAGGCAGTCGCTCCGTCCGCCCACTCTTGCGAGCCGCAGTAAGACTCTCTTCAATGAGAGGGTGTAGCTGCTGAGTCATGCGATGCCAGAATTCCTCGCGCTTTGGAAGAGAGGACAGCAGCGCCGCTTGTACGAGGCCGTTATACGTCTCCCAGTCCTCCTGACCGCTCTCAAGGCAAAACATTTCCTCATCCACTAGGGAAAGTGGTGCCTCCACTTCACTGCTACCCGCCGTAAGGCATGAGCCATTTCGAGCTCGCAGGTGGAGCTTGACCTGCTGGCGTTCCTGCTGCTGCTGCACCTTGTATATCATAGCAAGGATGCCCTGTGCCCGGGTGAGAGCCGCATGCGTGAGTTGCATCGCCAACGCCAGCATCATCAAGTCGGAGGACCCGTTGATGATACGATGCACAAACTCCGCTACCCACGGTGGGCACACCTCGTCCACCACATCCCTAGGGCTCATGGAGTAGAACGTGGAGGACTTGGCGGAGACAGGCTGCAACGTAACGCGTAGAGCAGCAATATGATAGGGGATGGGAGCCAGAAAGATACGGGTCATGACATGAATGGTAGCCAAAGTGGCTGTAGATGGAGCAATATGGGAGGCATTGTTTTCATCTGCCAAGTGGCCCGAGATACGTGCGAAGTAGGGACGAATGAGATCGGGCGCCTTGTGCAGGAGAAATACCACGAGGCGCGCTACTCGGACGCTGCTTTTCGGCCGGAGCTGTCGCAGAAGAAAAAACAGCAGAAAATTGGGCATGCCACGATCGTCCACCTCAACACGAACGGTGGTGTAGTCGGCGGGGAATTCGATGATCTCCAGTGCAATACGATGGAGGAGGCTGCTCGCCTGCTCCGCCACGGGCTCATAATCAAGCGCTTTGACAAGCAAACGCAGAATATTGCGCTGGGCCAGAAGAACGCTGCGCTTTTCAGCGACAGTGATTGAGCGGGATGTAACGAAGTGCTCATCGAACGCACCCAGCACCTGCCTACCCAGTAGAAACCCTTGCTCGCTCCCCTCGAGAAGGAGCCCGGCTGCATCTTCCAGTAAGGCCGTAAGAAAACCATGTGAGCATGCAATCGACCTTGAATTTGTATTCCACTTGGACGTCAATAAATCGAGTAAAAAACTCAACCTGACGTCACGCAAACGCCGCTGCGAATACGGTAGCTGCGAGCGAAAACATGGCAGATGAAGAGGCACAGTGCCGTTGAAGCGGGCGAGAGCCACACGAGGCAGATACTTTGCGGCGCGTCCTAAAAAGCGAAGCGCTGAAACAACGAGGGAAAGCAGCGCATCCGAAAGCGAAGAGAGAGCTTTCTTTATGACGGCAAAAGTCTCACCACGGCAGAACTCCCGGAGAAGGCGAGACCGGCATCCTGTATGGTTGCCACAGCCGTCCACCAGCGTGCAGAGGGCGTCAAGGGCGGGAACAGCGTAATCACTCTGTAGTAGTGCCTTGCGCAAGGCATCCATTCCCTGCGGGTTGCTAATAAAGTCAGCTGCAAAGTTCGCATCACTCGCGGTGTTCTTCCGTAGTTTGGCAAAGCCTTCTAAAACCGTTTCTTTGTACCGAGAGAGCAAGTGGCCCACAAGGGGCTCCACTAACGCCATGCTTGATTCAAGAATGCAGCTCAGTGCTATCGGAGCAAGTACTGTTGAAGTGGCCAAACGCCAAGCAATATCCTACTAAAGGGCAAAGCCTTCACAACAACAACAACAAGGTGACACTGAGAAGCGGGAATACAACAGAGATAAGTACATGATACACAGTGCGGTGGTGGTGGTGGGAGGGGGCGAGACCTCAAAGGAGGGAAGGTGAGGGGAAAGGGCATTAAACAGTTGACAGAAAGAACCACCTGTGATAATGAAGTTGCCATACTCTTCGTGCTCGTTACTCAAGAAAACAAAGAAAAGCAACACACCCATACACACGAATGTCTCCTTACACATGCAATCCCATCAGCAGGCTTCCCCTCCCCACGCCAGGGCGGGCGTCAGAAGGCCGAGGGAGGACGGGACCCCGGAGAGACCGCGACATTTCCGATACCCTCACTGTCCTCAGACATATGCCCGAGAGGGGCTACTACCACGACATATCGCAAACCGACACCCAGAGGTCGGGGTCCAGGGGACGCAGGAGAACGCCCTGGCAAACCCACCAGAAGCCGCAGTAGCGTCCCCGCAACGGGCACGGTTTGAATGCCCTACCTGCCATCGATCCTTCGCCAACCTCGCGTGGCTTACCAGATATACCTGCGCACCCATTGCAATACCGGCCCCTGCAGAACAGCAGCCTGCTGTCGTAGTGAGAGGGCCGGCACCGTTCGATCAACCGCAGATACGCAAACTGTAAAACCCTTCGTCTGTGCCCGATGCAGAATGGGCTACCTAACCGAAGGGCTCACTTGTGGCGCACACACGCAGAATTCACGAAGGCACGACGGAGATCAGGCAGCTCCTTCACGATGGGAGGACCCACTCATGGACGGTACACTCTCTTGGTCTGCAGTGCGCCC
>JAIZPF010000006.1:58244-68533 GCA_020509355.1 Blechomonas ayalai | reverse complement strand
GTAGAGGGGGAGGCCGTGCGGGAGCCCTCTCCCCCTCTCATAACTTATCTTCAACCCCCCCACACTAATATTTTAACCATCTCTCCCCCCGGCTCCTCTAGAGGTCTTAGTGAATTTCCGAGAGGAGCTGCAATACAAGTGAGGGTAACACCGACGAGGGTCAACCCAAGGGACACTGAACATCGCAAGTGGGGGAGGAAGAGACTCAGGGGGACGTACGATATACCCGCCCGCGCCTCCCCCAGAGCGAGAGTTGAGGTCGCAGGGTGTGGCACGTCTGCAGGTTAAATGCACACCGAAGAAGACACACACTCATACCCCAAGAGACCACCTGTAGTGCAGAGGAGACGACCATGCGGCGAGTTGCATGGCAAAGGTAGAGCACGTCGATAGAAGGGGGAACGAAAATCAGCGCTGGAAGGATAATATGAGGTCGGACCGATTGCCACCTTTTGCGGTGAATGTCAACTGCTCCTTCCCCCCTCCCTCCACAACCCAGCATTAGCACGGAAGCACAAGTAAAAGCTACCTGTCGTGATACTCGACTTCACTATACTTTCCCATCCGAGGAGCCCTTCTTAACAGTGATGTAACAATAAACAAAGAAGGGAAGATCAGTTTGATCTGACTGGGGCGTCTTCGATAAAAATAAAAAATCCCATTCCACCTGTACATTTGTTGTTTTACCATGCCCCTCAATCCTGAAAAGTGAGGGAAATGCAGACGCTTGGTGGTTTTGTACCGTTCGCTTTCATTTTAACTTGAGGGCCTGCTTGATCTTTGCCAGCGAGGGGTGCCACTTGGACATCGCAACGCCTCCACGATGCACACTGTAGATGTGTACCCACTGCGCAGCATCCTTGTCACCGATGTACTTGCCGTGGCGTTGTAGCAGTAACAGCGCGTGAGATGCGGAAAGGTACATTGGCTCACTGGCCCTCGCAAATCGGTCCTGGCACACCATATGCAATAGTACGAGCTGGCAGACGGCCATGTGCACCGCCCACATTTCGTGGGCCGGGTAGAAGGGTCTTATCAGATGCCACAGAATCTCCAGCGCAGTCAGCGCCTCACACCCACTATCTTTGCCTAGTAAGTGACAGGGGAACCCATCGGTGACAAGACTCGTAGATGGCTCCTGTGTCGCCTCTGCCGTCCTACTGTTCTCTTCGTGCCCTGCAACTTCCACGAAAGACAAATACCATTCCGACAACCCGAAGGGCTGCATCAGGTCACGTGCTTTCTCCACACTGGGATATGCTGGGTTACCCAGCACCTCCACGGCTTCATGGATACGCGGGTTAATGGAGACGCACAGGAAGTAGAAGAGGACTCTGTACACCCAATTGCAGGGATGCAGGCCATGTCGATGCGTCTCGATGAGGTGCTCGTGCACTTGCTGGTACAACAAGGAAGGTGAGGTCATCATTACAATTCTTGCAAACGTGGGTACTGTCACATCCACAAAATGTCTCTGCCGCTCCGTGTACGTGAGCGACACCTGACAGTGCTGGCACGTGACGCTAGGTGGGATAAGCGGATCGGACTCGTTGCCTTCGCTGGGAAACGGAAAGTGGGTATACCGACAGCAATGCGGGCACCTAACCTGTTCCTCCACCGCGTTAGGGCAGCTTTCCTCCACACATCGATCACAGGAGCACCAAAACAACCACGATCGAAGATACTGTCGGCGTTTTCCTAGCCCCATCAAAAAGTGAGCATCGCTCAAGTACTTTACATGCATCATCTCTCCCGGCTCAATGTCACTCACCGCGATCATCGTCACCGTGTGTTTGACACTACTGTACTTCATCGCAATGTTGGCGCGGCAGCTGTGGTTTGCCAGGGCACACGTGCGGAAAAATCCGGCATGGAAGCAATTGTACCGACACATGAGGGACATCAACAGCAGATCGTCAAAGGCATCCGCGGCCATCGTGGGGAAGTCCTCTCGAAGGGATTCTCGAATAGTATGGTACACCTCTGGGCTTACTTCATCGATGGAACGCGGCCAGGCACCGTGGAACTGCCGCTTGAACTGCCGCCACTGGGCACTGTCGGAGGCCTGCTCCGGCTGCAGGTGCCGTGCGAAGTGAGTAACAATCGTGCCAGTGGTGTGGTCCCCCTCGAAGCTGAGGTTCATCTCCCGGAAGCTGGTGAGGTACTTCTGCTCCACAAAGATTACCTCGTTCGCAGAAAATTTTCGACGGCTGATCATCGCTAAGCCGCCGGCGTACTCTACCAGCTCAACATGTGGAGAAACATGGCTGAGGCCGAGCTCCGTATACAATGGTGTCTCTACCTTCTCTAACAGCTCCTTAACTTCATGCGGGGTCATACGGGAACTGCTGATTTGTGAGCCAGTCGACGACGATGCAGACAAAGACCCTCCCGCCACCTGCGCTCGAAGAAGTGGCTTTACGTGTAGCAGAAGATGGACGAAAGCCTCAAAGGGGTATCCATCGCGTCTCCTTGCTTCAATGTACCGTAAGGCCGGCTTTAAGGCGGCGGGGTCAAGCGTCATTGCACGACGCGCAGCCCGCCAGCTAGGCTCAAACTGACCTATGCTGAGATACGCGTTGGCGAGATTGGAGTAGAGAACGGGAAGCAGGTCCCTTCTAGCATCACCCGGAAAATCCCGTTCGTCGATGGCGGCAATACCTTTACAATAGGCTTCAATCGCTCCGCTTACATCGCCATGAAGAAATTTCTCATTGCCTACATTCTTGAGCACCTCCACGGCCTCAAGAATCCCTTGGTCAGTATCGCGCTGAGAACCTCCGTAGGAAGTCTGGACTTTCGCTGCCATTTGAATAAAGTCTACCGTTTCGTCAGCAGCAAGAAAAAAAAAAGAATCAAGCAAAACGAAAACCGCACCCTCTCTCTAGCTCTCCCGCGGTATCAGGTCAGTTCGGCTAATACACCAAACAAGCAAGGTGGGGGGGAGAGAGGGGAAAGAAAAAAAAAACGTCAACACTGAAGTCACAATTTGGTTTTCCTCTTCTCTTGACGTGAGTACTGCAAGGCCCTACCTCTTGGACCCCTTTACACCAGGCTCTCGCCTTGGTTGCTCTTACTGACGAACGAGAAACAAGTGTGACCGAGGGGATACCAAATGCTACATAGGCAAACAGGCAAGAAGAAAAGAGCAGAGCACTTTACCAAAACAGGAAATAAACAAGCACGCTTACTGCAACTGCAACAGTATGCGGCGAGCCATTAGAGGAAGAAACGTGAGAAACATTCACGAGGGAAGACAGTGCAAGAGAAGCGTCTCTGCAGCGACAAACTGAGGTACACCTTTCCCGGGTGGTGATGCAACCTGTTATCAAGCAACCATGTTAATGCAGCCAAACGAATTCCCTCCTCGCCCCTCCCCAAAGACAAGGAAGCCATCACCACACTTGTCTGTATCCACCTTCATTGAATGAGTATATTCTCCCACAGGAACAGGGTGTTCCCACTGTTCCCACCGTCGCACAGACTCAGAAAAAAACGTCTCGCCAAGCGATGCGGCCAGCACCCATATCTTGCAGTACACGGAGAAGCAAGTTGAAGCCAACCCCGTGACGCCCAACAAAGGAATATGCAAATAAATGATCCATCCACCGCCGATAGTTGAGGTAAATATAGTGACTATACACACCCAATTGGCGTGCTAGCCAAGGTGCGTCAGGGTTCATCATTAGGCGGATCTTAGCAGCCGTTTCTCCAAATGGCAGCACGAAAGGGACTAGATACTTCGGCTCAAATGAAGTCATATGGGGCGGAAGCACAAATACCTTGACACATGATTGGTGGTTGACAGTTAGTCGGTGCTCACCTGTAGATGAATTCCTCTGGGCCTTCCCTACAGAGCTAACACGACGCTCCTTTGTGGTGCTCCCTTGAGCACGCTCAAGCTGCCGTGCCAACTTCTCGATGAGCGTTGCAGACCCAATCGCGGCGTCACGCAGTGCCTTCCCGTAGAGCAACTTGTCATGCTGTTGGTCACCGAGGTTCGTGATGAGCAATACACCGTGTGAAGCATTCAGCCACCACAGATCCTTTGTCTGAGGTCCCAAAGGAGAATCATGGTGCTGTCGCAAGAGGAGAGACTCCTCTTTCCATTGCTGGAAAACTGTCGCAGCGGTAGAAGGCCGCAGCTCGTAGTCCTCCTCTTCGACTGTGACAATGCCAGGCAGGATGAAGGGGCGTCCTGCGACGGTCAACACACGGGGATGGGTGAGCGTTTGGGAATGTGCGCTCGATACAGATGCGTCATAGCGGGCCGTGGGAACCATAATTTCCACATCAACCCCGCCGGTACTGGATTGCTCAAACAGCAACTGCGCTAGCATGGCTGTGGAGCGTGACACCTTAATATAGGACTTCCCGCTAGCTGTGTGAAGCCCTGCAATGACCATCTCCGGATGCGCGGTACCCGGTGCCGGCCATGGGGCCATGCCGGACAGGAGGCGTCCCTGAAGCAGCCAGCTGTTCAAATCTTCTGCGCCAGACATGCTATCACGCAGGTGCTGCGCTACAATTTTTGAGGCGTTTGGCAGGTGCTGAAGAAATGAATGCGAAAAGAGTGATGACGCCGGATCCTGAAGACGGTGTAGATCACGCTCTGCGAGACGACACTCCTCCCGTGAGCCTACCAGCACTACCCATGGCGAACCGGTAAGAAGGGCAAAACGAAGTCCTTGCAGGAGATGTTCCTTAAACACACCTCGCAACTCGTTATTCTCAAGGGCAAACTGTGGAGAGGGAGCTACCACCGCACCGACAGAAAGCGGGGCAGAAGTAGCCGGCCTGGGGAGCGCTGTGAAGGTGGAGGAATCCGCAGTGCTGCCATTCTCTCCCACGTACCGTGCCGCCTCAGACGCCCCAAGTAGCGCGTGTAAGAGATGCACATTTCCATTGGAAAGCAGGGTGCGCTCACCGATTCGCTGGTGCAGACGTGATAAGTCCGATTGGGAGAGCAGGGGGTAGATGGATATGTAGAAGAGTGCCATCATGGCAATAGTGAACGCAGGGACATACATTTGCATTCGCTACCGTTCGTGCTGTAAGGATGGATAGGCAATGCGTCAAGAGACGTGCTTCAGCGAGGTCCTCACTGTAGCTTCCTAACTACTCAAGTGCAAGGACACTGTGTAAGGGCGTGGAACAGATGTGCGTGCAGTCCACTAGCTTGCCGCGTGCCACACGAAAAGAAAAAAAAAGAACAGGTGAGGAAACAACACAATATCTTACGGGCGCATGAGCACCGTCCTCAGGTCCGGGCGAACCTTCGCGTCTCCCTGAGGGTGAAACGGCTGTGTACAGGGTTGCAATCTAAAGAAGGAAGCCGCCTTCTCGCTGGCATGAAATAGGACCTCTATTACCCGTTGGAATGTGCTGAGCAATCCCCATCACTTTCGTTGTGTGGCGGCGGTAGTTGTAGATATGAAGTCATCCTCACCACGCGGTTCACGTGCGAAAGAAAAAAAGAAGCTGTAGCGCTAGGGACCATCTGGTTGCGATGCAGGTAGTGAGAGGCTCGTTGAACAGCACAGTCGCTCTTCATGTCACTCTCATAGTATCCCCTCTATCCCCCTGTGCATCAGTCGCGACAGCATCAGCAGAGCTAGCATCCCACTTGCATGCGTGAGCGCGAGTTCACCATGTGGGAAGTCTCAGACCCTTCGAAGGAGCAACGAAGGAAGCGGGCTTTGAACTCATATCTTTTTTTGTGACTGGCTGTGCCGCCTGTACCGCTGCGCGTGGGGCAACTGCTGGAGCTGGCGCTTTCCCCAATTGAGTAGTCGCCCTCGGCAGTGAGCTCGCCGTCATTCGCGTCGCTGTCTTCGTCCTCGCCGGGTCAGGCTCCTCCTCGTCAAATGAAGAGCGGCGCTTACTCCGTTGTGCCTCACCCGCCGGCCGCTTGCCTCCCCTGAACACTGCAGGGGAAATGGCACTGCCATTGTCCATGTGGCCCGACGAGGTCAAAGTCATCGACGTATCCAACGACAAGCTGTCATGGGCATCGGATGGTTCGTTGGCCACCGGCGAGGCGACCGTTGGTTTCTTTTTACCCTCCGAAATGCTCTGAGAACGGGAAATATCTCGCTTTCCCACACAGTGCGCTGCCAAGGTGTTCGATCGATTCTCGCTAAAGGACCCGGGCGTATCCTTCGCTTTCCCACAGTTCGAGGCCCCGGTAACACGGCATCTGCTTCCTCTACTATTGGCACTGTCGCTGTCCTCATCGAAGGAGTTGGCCCGCTTGTGGATCGTAGTGGGAGTAGGAAATGTGTGAGACACGTTACGAGCCGTGGCTGTCGTCTTGCGAAGAGGCCTGCGCGACGAAGCAGAAGAAGTTGCGGAGGAAGGTAGAGCTTTTTTCGCCTTGGCAGGCAACCGTGAGACGTTGTGGGAAGACAGGGAGGCGGTCTTGCTTTTTCGCCTGGCGCCTACTGATCTGCTTGAGCGTAACACAGTGGGGACGCCGAGGGCAGTCGAGGAGTCTGTGCTGCTACTGCTGGACCCGCTTGAGCTTAACGACAATGACACGGAAGAGGATACCGACTTTTTGCCCGCCTTCTTGAAGACCCGAATTCTCACACCGCCCGTGGTGACAGCAGAGGAAGGCGCATTGTGCGCAGTGTCCACCACAGGTCCATGCTCACCACCCGGCAATGATGATCCAGGAATCGGTAAGGAGCAGGTTCCTGTGACCCTGTGACTTCTTTGCTGCACGTGTTGCGGGGTCTTCTCGGACATCTCACTCCTACCTTTTATGGAATCGGCAGGACATAGTGCAGCACCTGCGTGAGAAGGGTCAGAAACCTCTGACCCAGGAGGGATGGCGGAAGGCGATGGCACCGAACGAGCAGCCGGCAAGCTCGCGCCGACAACATTAGTGGATGATGTAGCTGAAAGGGACGGATATCTGTTCCTTGGCGACGAGCATGCACTAGTTTCACCATCGGCGTACCGTGCCGGACGCGCCCCTACGCGAAGCGCCTCAGCGCGGAGTGCTGCAATATTCATCTTCACGGGCGCCTTGTACGGACGCACAGTGTCTGGAATATAGGGGGCTGCGTAGCGCTCGTAGGCCGGCATGGAATGGGAGCTGCTGATAATGCGCTCCCCTCGAGCGTGGGGGGAGGTGCCCTTCGGTGGAACCCTCATCGTACGGGCTCTGAGTAGACTGTCCTTCGCCTCGTCCAGCTGTTCTTGCAGATGAGCCACCTCAGTGCATTTTATTTTGTAGTGTGAAGACCAGGTCAGATGGTATTGCTGTATGAAAGCGAGACTGACCCGCTGTATGAACGAAGTAACGACATGGTGCTTCATTTCCATTGCTTGCAATAAGTCATCAATCACAATCTTTTGGAAATCGCCCATGGCGTTGTGAAGAGCAAGCACTCGCCTCGACGATAGGCCACTCAATTTGTCGGTCTCACTTGTGGTCACGTGGCAGGACCGGCTGCCTTCTGGCACGTGAGAGGTGACACACGCTGCCTGCAGGTGGGAAGGTAAGGCTTGAACGCCATGTCCCACAGGTACTGTATCCCTCTTAAGCAGTGGCGCCAGGGAAGCAGTAATACCCTGAACAAGGTCTGCCATGGTGGCCGGCGAGTGTACGCCTTGAGCCGTCGTAAAAGAAGTAGCTGGCTGAGAGGGAGGTGGTAGCGGCTGGGTTGCTACCGTAGAGGCAGCCAGAACTTTTGCCGTTGCCTCTGCTACAGCTGCATTTCTTCTCTCCGTGGCTACCTGTTGCGCCCACTCGTGATCCCTGCGCAGAGCTGCGATTTTGATATAGGTCCACAGACAGGCTTGAAATGCCTCGTTTTCATCGTTGATGATACCACCTCGCACGCTATTCTCCACTACTTCGAGACGCAAGGTATCCTTCTCACCATCCCCCCAGCACAGATGCTCGCACGCCTTCACGTACTGCTCTGTGAGATAGTCTAATTCACTTTCCAATCGCTCCATATAGCTCAGCGTCAACGGATCGATCCCCATTCTGGCCCCTGGCACGCCTATTGCAAGATGGGGGCTCTCAGCCACACGGAAGACACCAGACGCTTCCCATGGGTATACTGGTCTTTCGGCACCATCTGAAAAAGCTGTGCCATTGTTCATGTAACGGTGCACTTGGCCTGCTGGCGCCGCTCTGGTAGGGTTAGGACTTGAGGACATCAGCAAAGGTATTCGGCCTTCCGCCCCGCTCAGGAGCACAGGAGAGACAAGCTGATGACCTGCTGTTAGGCGGGTAGTGTTTCTGGAAGGGAGTACCCCGGCCACAGATGCATACGCATTCTCGGGCCATAAACCACATCTGTCCACAGGTACATAGCTTGTAGTAGGATAGCTCATCGTTGGTGAAAAACCGCACAAAGGGAGCGGCAAACCAGCCACTCACCGTATGGCCGGGGCAGTTCTCCTGTCTTGAGGAGTCACCAGCGGCTACGATCAGAGGTGGTTGTAGAGCGACTCTCTGGCTAACAGAAGCACGTACGTCACCCTGATCGTAGGATATTCAAAACACTAAACGCAGGAAACCGACTGAGAGACTACTCTATCTCCCTTTTCTTGTAAACAAATTCCACCGTAGGTGGTGGCATTCAGCTACAGCCCACCCTTCTTTCTCCTGCGCTTCCCCGGTGCGTGATTACCCGTGGGGAAGAAGCGCGTAGCCGTCAGCAAGATCCACGCCGCCGCCGAGGGCTATTGCGATGTATTCCACAGATGAACGAAGGACAAGGGGTCACTATGCGGGAAGACATCCAAAACAAGCACAAAAATCATTCACGCATCGGGAAAAAGGACAGCATCAATTAAGCATTACAGAGTACGGAGGGGGGGGGGACCTGAATCACAAACGTGATTCAGAACAGAGGGGCAGTACCACACGTACAAGCCAGACAAAAGGACCAGATGCTGGCTCGTTCAGTGATGGCGCCTTCCTTGACATCAGTGTGAGCAATAACGTCGCGTATCATGAGCCTCTCCCCATCCTTCACGCACATACCTCCACTCGACAGCAACGCATCGCAGTGTGCTGCTTGTTGAAAGAAGTAGCAGGCATAGCAACACACACATATACAAATGCATTCTATTGGCGGAGCTCAGTCCGTCACGGAGAAGAAGGCACCAAAGGAACGAGTGGAACTGCCTAGCAGGGCAGCAGTGGTACATGCGGACATAAGGTGCACAGCAAAGCGATAGTCTTCTACCTCCACCAGGGAGACCCTGAATCACGATCCACGTCAACTGGGGATTACACCGTGTTCAGAACCCCCGTAGGCAGAAACGGTAGTGGGGCCAGCGCTGGATGTGAAATGGGCCTCTACGGGAGGCCCCCCAACAAAGATACCCTCTGGCATGGAGAGCCTCCCCATCGTGGGTGGAGTGGTAGATTGAGTAGGATCGTCAGTCGCGCGAGCTGCACTGTCAGTCGGCCGACCGCCCTGCGAGGGCAGTGTAGTTGGCCCTGTAACCACTGCACCACCTTCCATTTCGACATTCCAGCGGTCGAGCGTCTCCATCACCAACAGCGTGCTGTGCGGAATGTCTGGCTGCCCCAACGTCGTCCTGCGCGGCCGGTTACGAGCAAGCCACCGTGAATTGGCCTTCACCCGCCAGCGGGGGGGCTTCCAAAACTCCGTCACAAATGTGAGCCCAAAAAGAGGGCTACCCACAAGCAAGTACACAACGAAAAAACCAATCTGCACGTTCAAGTGCTGCACACAATGGCCCAATTCCACCCTGCGCGACATGCTGCCGGCCATCAGCATCCACACCACCTCCCAAACTAAAAAGACCGTGTAACAGATAACAACGGGCTCAAGGGCAAACAACGGAAAGTTGCGTGTTCGCATGAGGATACCAGCGCTAATTTTCTGGCGCGTGCGCACGATGACGGCAATTGCAAAGAGCATGTTGACGAATATGTTCACCACCCCGAGAGCAACCCAGCGCATAGTTCGAGCATCGCACGTCCGTGATACGAGCCAGGCTAGGCTCCAAACAAGTAGGCCGCCATTAAGGAGAACCGAAAAGATGGGAAACAAGGGCGACGGCCGATCATCCGGCATTGCAGCAAAGCGGAAAGCCATGAGAATCCCTCGCATCCGCACCCCAGCCATGGAAAGGTAGCCCTCCATGACTAAGTATAGAGAGGCACTCGGTGACCCTATGTTGTCACATGAACCAGCCCAAAAGGCACACCGTCCGACGTAAAACAGAAACTACGGCACACCTGAGAGGCAACAAATGAGAACATTTAGCATTGTACGTCTGCAGAACAC